>CM067535.1:2340000-2365000 GCA_034509925.1 Hirudinaria manillensis | reverse complement strand
TCATCATCATCATCATCATCATCGTCGTCGTCATAGTCATCGTCGTCGTCGTCGTCGCCATCGTCCTCTTCATGTCATAACCCAAGCAGTCATTGGCGGTCACACGACACCTTCACACGAACATCCGTTCACTCCTCACTCACTCACTCACTCTCTCCTGTCATCTCCTCACTCACGTCACGGAAGTCTTTTTCAATGAGACGTGGGTGGGTGGCTGTTTGGGTGGGTGGATGGCTGTTTGGGTGGGTGGGTGGGTACATAAAGGGAGGGAGGACGGACAGATGGATTTCTTTGCACCCCGCCACACCTGGATTAATAGCAGACGCCACGCAGCTCCGGTAAACGAATCCATCTGCATGACTAGGAAATTACTCCACTCTTCTTTTGGCCAGGAATTAAAGTTTTTTTCTTCTTCTTCCGTTTTTCTTGTTCGTTGTTGTTGTTTGTATTTTTATCGTTGTGTTGTTTTGTTTGTTCCGATTTGTTTATTTTACTTTGTATCTTGTCGTTGTTTTGTTGTCTTGAATGTTGTTGTTGTTGTTGTTTTTTTTTAAATGTTTCCAACAACTCCGTTGGTGTCGCCGTTTTGAGAATTGAAACGATTTGTATGAAATTTTCTCCTGGAAAATGGAATTTATTTTTTAAAATGTATTTTGTTTTATTTTTAGAAAGAAAAACATTTTTTTTCCACCTCCAAAGGACGTGTTTTTTTATTCTGTCCTCCACTTTTCATTCAGTCGTTCGACTCCTTTTTTTCCATCTGCGACGGAAATGGGAACGAATGGACGGCATCCGTCACGTGTTCAATAAGTTACCTGGAAACAAGTTGAAGCGTTTCGTTCACTTCCGCCCTTTCTCCATCCGTCCACCCACCCATCCATCCATCCATCCATCCACCCATCCATCCATCCATCCATCCATCCATCCGTCCACCCACACATCCATCCACCCATCCATACACCCACCCACCCACCCATCCATCCATCCATCCATCCATCCATCCATCCATCCATCCATCCATCCATCCATCCATCCATCCATCCATCCATCCATCCATCCATCCATCCATCCATCCATCCATCCATCCATCCATCCATCCATCCATCCATCCATCCATCCACCCATCCATACACCCACCTACCCATCCATCCATCCATCCATCCATCCACTCAGTCAATCTTTTCTGGTTGAGACTTCATTCGAGAGACAAAACCAACCTCCCCTATTATCGCCCAATCGCAGAATTTCAAGATTTAAGGCAAAGATACCGCAGCCGATGTATACAAAGAACTATTAGCAGGGTTAAGAAATCATTTGTGGAGCGGAATAAATAATGAAAATCCTTGCAAATCAACTTCGATAAACAAGTCGCTGATAAAGCACATCATTTGCAGTTGATAAACAAAATATACACAGAAATACAAATATTACCTGCCATTAGAATTTAATCTCGTTTGACAAACAAATTATAAAATGAAATGTTGGCAAATGTTACGTTGCGATGATATGGTGTGATTATAATGATTATATCACATCGTAATATCACAATTTGGACACGTAATAATTTTTACTTAAAAACGTTTATTATCAATTTTTATAATAACATCATAACATATATGACATCATAATGTAACATCATAACAAGTTGAAATATCTGCACTCGGATGACCTCCCCTTAGAATCCACGGAGAAGAAGTTGCAGGTGGAAAGTCATTTAAAGTCATAAATATTTCATTTGGCAGTTTACATACATCACAACACAACGTAGAACAAATGGAGCAGGGAAAGCCCTAGGGGTGACCTTCTCGAGTCATTACCCACGATCCATGACCCATGACCTTTGACCTATGGGTCATGACCGATAACCTATGACCCATGACCTTTGACCCATTACCCATTCTAGTGTTAATCGTGAACATCCAAACCTTAACTTTAACTTTTCAAGTTCAGTTTCCTGGCCTAGCAAGTTTTCTGACAGAAAGGTGGCTCAATTTGACACGAACCCAAAGGTCAAAGTTTGAACCGATAGGGTTAAAGGTCGAGGTAAAACGAAAGTCTAAGGGGAAATGTTAGTTTGGAAAAAAAAGGTAAAAATACCACATGAGGCCGTGGAGAGGCACCAGAAGTTAATCTAAATTAACGAATTTTTACATGTCGGTCGTAAAAGTAAACATTGGCAGCTGATAAATCCCCGGGGATTCCTTATCTTTTCAAATGTTCGTCATTTGAGATTATCAACAGAAATGTAGATTTACTATTTACTTTTAAGATTTCATGATTTATGCATTTCTGTCTGTCTGTGCAGCTTCTCTTTGTCCTCATGATGTACGATGACGTCATACTCTTTCATATTTCTGGACACAGTACATGAGAAAATGTTTGTTTTTGGTTTTTGTTGTTTTTTTGTTTTGTTTTTTTGCTATTAAAGGAAAAAAGATTTTTTATTCCAAACGATGGATTGAAGCGCTGAAAAGGAGAAGAGTCGATTGATATCCATTTTTATATTTCATTTCTCGATAAATGACTCAACGAACCAATTCCAATAAAAATAATAAAATAATGTTATTAAAAATAATAATAATAATAAATATAATCATAATAAATATAATATTATTACATTTTTTATAATATAATATTATTAAATATAATAATATGATAATGTTAAATATAATACAACTATGTTAAACGTAATACTGTCAGCATTTTAAATATAACATTACAAAATAAATATCTAAATAAAGATGTAAATACATTAATAATTCATCAAGGAAGATTTTCAATAAATACAAATGTTACTGCGTGTAACATTCTTTAAAAGGATACTTTGACTGCTAAGAAAGGTCACGCTTTGTGGTTGGCAGTGACGTAATGAGGGAAGGACAATCAATCAACATTCAGTTTCAATCAACGTTCAGTTTCAATCAGCATTCGTTTCAATCCAACTCTGAACATATTTATGACGTGTTGATAATTAAGTGCCTTCAAAAGCTAGGATTGCGTTATAATTTCTGACGGATTGTCACCCTCGTTCGGTAACTGACGACCAATCGATTGAATCTTTCAACCGAACAATCACAAACAATCAATCAACCATCGGTGTAGTCTTTAATGTTTGCTGGAAGAAGACGAACATAAAAAGGAAAATAAATCGAACTGCAAAGGTTTCTGACTCTACGAGGATGCTGATGAATGAGTTTCATGACGTAATAATAATAATAATAATAATAATAATAATAATAATAATAATAATAATAATAATAATAATAATAATAATAATAATAATAATAATAATAATAATAATAATAATAACAATAATAAAAAACAATAATAAATAATTTACACCAATAACGTCAAACAAATTTATCGAGCATAAAACTAGGCTAGATTTAAAAAGATAAAAAGGGATACTTGACTCGAATTAAATGCAATTTTTAACTTAAAAAGATGAAATTATTTTTGAACAAAAAAAAAATAAGCAAAACTAAAACGTGAAGTAAAAAAAAAAGTCAGACTGTTTGTCAGCCTCATTGAGTACACGTTTATAAAGGTTCACTTTATAATTGATTGCAAGAAACCGCCATCTATCGGTGCAAAAGAACTTCCAAGTGGAGACATCGCAAGGTCTGTGATTGAATTATTTTCCTCATTTTGTAAAATAATTCTTTAAAAATTCACCTTTTATAATTAGGGCCGAAATCGCTTGCGATGTTCGTTTCCGGTTTGTTTTTCTGGATTTGTTTTTTAAATCAAAGAAGTTTTTCTTGGTTTGGTGTGACAAGTGGAGCCATTAATTTGACGTGGTGTGGAGAAAATGTTTTTTATTTCGTCCTTCAGACCATCGCATCGACCCTCAACACGTACGTGGAAATCACATCCGTCTGTGTGTTTATGTATGTATGTATGTATGTATGTATGTATGTATGTATGTATGTATGTATGTATGTATGTATGTATGTATGTATGTATGTATGTATGTATGTATGTATGTATGTATGTATGTATGTATGTATGTATGTATGTATGTATGTATGTATGTATGTATTTATGTATGTATGTATTTATGTATGTATGTATGTATGTATGTATGTATGTATGTATGTATGTATGTATGTATGTATGTATGTATGTATGTATGTATGTATGTATGTATGTATGTATGTATGTATATATGTATGTATGTATGTATGTATGTATGTATGTATGTATGTATGTATGTATGTATGTATGTATGTATGTATGTATGTATGTATGTATGTATGTATGTATGTATGTATGTATGTATGTATGTATGTATGTATGTATGTATGTATGTATGTATGTATGTATGTATGTATGTATGTATGTATGTATGTATGTATGTATGTATGTATGTATGTATGTATGTATGTATGTATGTATGTATGTATGTATGTATGTATGTATGTATGTATGTATGTATGTATGTATGTATGTATGTATGTATGTATGTATGTGTGTGTGTGCGTGCGTGGAAGGCGTTTTGTCTCGAAGTTGCTGAGCAGGAAAATGGGAAAATTCTGTTATGAGGAACGATTTCAATACGAAACTTGAATAATTTAAAAGACAAATCTTCCTCATTTCGTACGTCGATCCCTGCTGTTGACGTTGGATATTATTTTGCAGATAATTATTTTGCACATAATTACCTCTTTAATGCATTAATCTCCGAAAGTTATTCTATTCTTGTAACTCCGGCTAGCGACGAAATGTCTGCTATCAGTGGTTATTGAGGTATCTCAACGCGTATGGCAAAACTGACAATAGGAATTATTTATAATTTGTTCATAATTTATTATTAAATAGAATTATTTAACATAAGTATGCGTGGCTAACAAACGAATCTAAGCGCAGCGACATCGGCGACAACAGCTGCAACGACTTCAACTGCATCAGCGACTACAATGGGAAGACGGGGCGCATCTCGCAAAGCAACAAAGCGTTAAAGGGTAGCCACTGGCACAGAATGGTTGATTCAATCAATCAATCAATCACCACTGACAACCAGGTGCAAATGCATTCATCAAGCTTTTGTTGAAAACAAATGAGGAACGCAATCAATTCACCAAACGATACCAAAGCCACTTTTCTTTGTAATTCATCCGGAAACAATACAGAAATAAATAAATAAATAAATAAATAAATAAAAGAAGAAGAATATAATTTATAGATTAAATATTCAACGAGTTGTTATAATTATTATCACGTAATTATGACTGTAATTATGATTGGTGTGGACATAATTTGACCTAATCACACGTTTAGAATTTGTAATAATATTTATTTAAATTTAAGTTATTCTTTATGAGATATTTGATCGATTATTAGAAACAACGTTTTGTTATTGAAACATTTTATAAAAATTTTAATAATACAACATTTAAGATTAAATCATTTTCATTATAAATATAATAAGCGATTTATTAAAGAAATATTTGCTGAATATTTTGATTAATAAATCAAAAAGATTTTTGTGGCAGAAATCAATCACCTGTGCAAATCAATCACCAATCAAATGAACTCCACAATGGAGATGAAGAGGAGAGATGCTGAACAGGTGAGAGAGCAGAGCTGCTGACGGTTCTCATTTGCATATTATAAATATTCAGCCGAGCTCTCGTTAAGCTACGAGCCTACTACGATTCATAATTTATGCGTGGGTATGGCATTGTATCGCATCATGCAAATTATGAATTAATTATTATTAAATAAACTAAACAATAATAATTTGTTTAATAATCACAACAGCCAATCACAAAGTCGAGACTTTGAAACAAACAAAACAAAAGCGATACAAAACAAAGCTCATCAATATTCACGAGGATGCAAAGCCAGTCTTGCTGTTTACATCTCGTTCTCTTCACAAACCGTGGCTTTGGGGTTATTGGGTGCTTGTGAAAGTTTAAAGTCATTTGTTGTCCTGACAAAATGGCGAAACAAAATGGCCGACATTTTGCAAGCAAAGAAAAGACTCCCTTTGTTTATTCGCTCGATTTTGATTGAATTGTTCGTCAATTTTTTATTAAATGTTCCATAAAATATGGATTTTGATGTTCGTCGTGTTTTATATTTTAACCGATGAAATTTATGATGGAAATGTTTATAAATAATTTAAAAAAATGAAAATAATTTTAAACAATAGTGAATCTGCAAAAAACAGTAACGTATTTACATTAATATTATCATATTAAAATGACTGAATTAATATTAAAATATTTTAATAATTTAAGTTCTTATAATAAGTGGATTTCAGTTTGGAATAATTATTAAATAAATTGTTCCTATTTTGTCAGATATTTTAATAATTCAACTTTAGATCAAATTTTATAAAAAATATCAATAATTATTAATAACTTAAAAATTGATTTATTATTTATCACTTTATTTATTAATTATAGTTTATTATAATTTATTTATAATTTATTTATAATTCCACATGAGTAGTATACGCCTCAGGACAAACATTTGAAACGTAAACAAAACGATTTGTTGGCATCAACGTTGATTTATTGCAAACTTCAGCGACCAAGTCTTGATACAAGTTGAGTTGCAGTTTAATTATTATTATTATAATATAATTATAATTACTTATAATATTATAATTTTAATATTAATATTTAACTATTTATCCAATCTGTTAATGTTTATTATTATTATTATATTAAATTTATTCTAATATTTAATATTACTATTAATATAATGTAATTTGTATTTTGTCTCAAATAATATCAATAATATTTTTTAAAATGTGACGTTATTGCTTAATAAATATATTAATTAATTAAGGATAATTAAATTGTTTTGAATTATAAAAAATAATAATTCATTTCATATTTTAACCAAAAAACGTAAATTGTATTATAATGGAATAAAAATAAATTCCAATAAATAAAATAAGTATTCTAATTTTTTACAACTAAATTTATAAAATAAATAAATAAATCCAAATTTTTGAAGCCAATTATTTGATTTAGAAATAAAAACAAAAAATGTTTAAATTAATTCAAGAAACAAATGAAATCTACTAATATCATTCCATATCTTATAATGATATAAATTATAATTTAATAATAATTTAAATTATTATTTAATAATTATAAGAATTTATAATTTATAAGAACATTTATAAAATAATTTTTCAAAAAACTTATTTTGTGTTACATATAATAATAAATACTTTACTTATGTGACATTCTTTTATATTACTGACTCTAAATAAGATAAATAAACAAATAAAAAAAAAAAAATAATAATAATAATAATAATAATAATAAAAAACAGTATAAATATAACAAAAAATGCTGTCAACAGTGAAACTGAATATGACAAATCTGGTTTCTTCAAAACTTCAAAATCAATGCTTTGTTTGAAGTAACTGATTACATTTTGCATGCATCATTGGCTTTGATATATCAGGCATAGTTTCATAATTGTAATATCTTTAATAATAATAATAATAATAATTTCAATTCATAATAGTAATTTTAAGTCACAATTTTATTTGCTCGTCCCACATGCATATTTCTGGCAATAACGTTTAATAATATTAATTAATTAGTATTTTATTTTTAGTTTATTAATAATTATGCATTGAAATTTATTTATGACAGGCATAAATATATTTTTAAATTTAGAAAATAATTTATGCAGTGGTTAGATACGCGTTGTGAAATGACAATAGATTGTATTTCTTGAATAAAAAACATTTTCAAGTCAATGGCATGAAATATGAAATTAATTTTTATTTTAAATTTATTATATTCTTGGAATTATCAAACCTATTTTTTATAAAACGTTTCTCTTTTGTCACATTTTTTTGTAAAATGATTTTAAATAATAAAATATAATAACTTAAAAAATCAATATAATATTATAATAACGAAAGGTTAGAAATTAGTTGAACGTTTATCTTATAATTTGTTTATAAAATATATTTTATAAAACTATTTACATAAGTAAACTTTAAATTATTATCTTATTTATCTTATAATTTATTTATGAAATATATTTTATAAATTATTTACATAAGTTTCTTTAAATTATTATCTTAAAATAACTTTATAAAATAATTTTAAAAAAAAAATTCTGAATTTCAGAAATTGGTCGGAGGAAATATTTGCAGCAGATTTTTAAGTTACAAGAAAAACAGACATTAATGATTTACGAGCAACCTGTCATCAGCCATAAAATGTTTAATTAATGATTATTTTAAATATTATTTTTATATTTTAATTTTAAATCATTTTAATTTATGTTTGATGTGTTAAACAAAATCTATGACAAGCTATATTCATGCTAAAATATTATTAAATACAATAATTCTTTAATTTTGAAATAATTCTAATTATATATTAAGTTATTATTTCTAGTAATTTATAAGTTATAATAATTTTAATTCTAAATATGTATTAAATTAATATAATTCTCAAACCATCAATGCATTAATCCTTTTGATTGTTTTATACAAATAATTGCTAATAATTTGACTTTTAGAAATAAAAACAATTTAATTTATTGCATAAAAACAATTTTATAATTAGAAATAAATTGTTTAACAATTGAAATACAGAAATTGTTGGAGTTATTGTTGAATTGTAAAGATGTTTTGTTGCTATTGTGGAGTTTGTTTTTTAAATAATTGATTCTAATATGAGGAATAAGACGTTTAATAATTTAAATTACATTAAATATATTATATATATATTAAATTAATTTAAATTTAATTAATTAATTTGAATTATATTAAATATATTATATTAAATTAATTTAAATTATAACAAACACAATCTGGTTGAAAATCAATATCATAATTGAATTATTTTAACCCATAAGTCATGAAAAGCAATTTTAAAGATATTAAAAAGAATTATGAGAATAATCGTAGAATATGAAAAAATGTGTTACATGAAATCAATGGGTGATATTTCATCGAACACGTGATAAATCGCTTGGAAGCTGTTGTGGTGTGTGCAGGATCATTATCAGCATCGTTATTGTTTTGAAATTTATTTTGGAATTATTTTACATTTAAACCTTATCACATTTTAAATACTTAATTTTCAAATAATTGTATTTTAATTTTGGAAAAAGAAGTCAAAATTCAAAATAATTTCTCAAATTTAAAAATATATGAGAATTGAAACTGTCACGATTATATTTATAATTATAAATATTTATAATTTCCATTATTATAATTAATTAACTTGCACTGATTCAAGGTCGTGTTGCATAAAATGTTAATATTTATTATTTAACCATTAATTCAAGTCGTACTTCAGAGCGGAGGTTTGCATAAATAATTAGATCGTGGATGATTGATTATTCATCCTTCCTGATCAAATTATTTTTGGAAAACTAACAAAGGATATCAGTTTAAAAAACCTCTTCAAATTGATTGTCGAACGATGGACGGGCGGACGGACAGACGGATGGATGGATGGATGGATGGATGGACAGATGGACGGACGGATGGATGGATGGAGAGATGGACAGATGGACGGACGGACTGATGGATGGATGGATATACGGTAAAATGTGATTTGTCATTTGACAAATGGAGGATTTCAAGACTTTTAATTGCCGGGCGTGAAAAATTCTGGTGAATGATTTGAGATGAGAAATATTCTCAACATGGAATTTCCTTTTTACTCTCTCATACGGTCAGCATCTCACCATTCACTCACTCAGTAACTCATTCACTCACTCACTCACTCATTCGTTCATTCAGTTCAGCAGTCCTTAATTTTTTTCTAGCATTTTTAATTGGCATTACATTCATTCCTTCTTCATTTCTTCATTCGCCACATCGTCATTCAACGAGTGTCTTCCCTTGAGCATCATCACCATCAAAATAAACATAACCATCATAATCACCATCAACATTTTCATCATCATCATCATGACCATCTTCTCCACAATCATCATCATCATCATCATCATCCATTGGAAGTAGAAACGAGATTTTGACTGATGGCTCTTAACAGAACCAACGCAAGAGCCGCATTAATCTTTCGTCGCCGACGTCGTTGTCATCGTCATCATCATCATCACCATAGTAGCCATGATCATCAAAGTCGTAGTCATCATCATCATCATCGTCATCATTATCATCACCATAGTAGCCATGATCATCAAAGTCGTAGTCATCATCATCATCATCATCATCATCATTATGGCATATCCTTTTCTTTCTCTTGGTATGTACACAGTGATTCGTTTTTATTATCCAACACCAAAATTACTTTTTGTTAAATTAGTTTCTGTTACGATTATAATAATAATAATTATTATAATTATTACTATATCATAATATATAATATGATTATGATATATATCATAATATATAATAATAATAATTATTATTATTATTATTATATTTATTATTTATTATTATTATTATATATAATAAGTCAATACATTCACCCAACCATATAATGTAATAATAATAATTATTATTATTATTTTGATATATCATAATATATAATATGATTATGATTGACTTATAATTTTATTGTTATTATTGTTTTATAAGTCAATACATACACCCAACCATATAATATAACAATATTATAACGATTTCACCGGCAAAAATTAAATAATAAAAAACGTTAATTCACAGTTCACATTGAAACAAATGGTCATTGAATAAATCTGAACTCTTTTCCCGTTCACTCCTTTATTCGTTAATTCATTCGTTCATTCATTCATCTATACAATTCATCTCTTCAATCCATCAAGGGTCAGGCATTCATCGCGGGATGCACAGTTGCGGAAACCTGACACCAGCTGGAAAGTCATTTGAATTTCGATTCCTTCCATCTTTCCACGTCCGTCATCTCTGTGACCTTTCAGATGTTCAACAATCACTCGAGGGTAATCGATCCTCACAACTTTCTCATTCACCTATCGATCTGTCTATCCATTTTTCTGTACTTTCATCCTTCTTCACATCCATCCCTCCAAACATCCATCCTCTAACCAGTCAATACATTCACCCACCCATCCATCCACACACCCATCCTTAGGTCCATCCATCCGCCCATCCATCCATCCATCCGTCCATCCATCCATCCATCCATCCGCCCATCAATCCATCCATCCATCCATCCATCCATCCATCCATCCATCCATCCATCCATCCATCCATCCATCCATCCATCCGCCCATCAATCCATCCATCCGCCCATCCATCCATCCGTCCGTCCGTCCATCCATCCATCCATCCATCCATCCATCCATCCATCCATCCACCCATCCATCCATCCATCCAACCGCTAATCAGTCAATACATCCACGTACCCATCCACCCATCCATCAAATATCTGCTTCTCATTCGACTAGTTCTTCCATCCATCCATCGGCGACCCCAGCATGACCTTTTTATCCATGTCAGTTGTTGACAAAAACGTTTTGAAAGTTAAAATCATCATCATCATCATCATGAACTATTTTAAATGTATAATAATCATTTTCGGAATAAATTAATAACCAAACAACCTTGTAGTATTTGTGTATTTAATTATTTTCAATTTTAAATTATATTTTAATTTATTTTATATTATTAACAAGGTATTCATTAATAATTATCGATTTACATTTTATTAACTTCTTTTTTAAGGAAATACGTGACAAATATATTTTAAATCTTGTGAATAATCCAAAGTCACTCTTTGCTTTTAATAAGGACTCGAGTTGTTTCAAGAGGAGAAAACAACCAGAATCGATTGATTGATCGGTCGATTGATTGATTGATTGATTGATTGATTGATTGATTGATTGATTGATTGATTGATTGATTGATTGATTGATTTATTGATTGATTGATTGAGTGATTGATTGATTTATTGATTTATTTATTGATTTATTTGTTTATTTATTGATTGATTGATTTATTGATTTATTTATTTATTTATTGAAAAACAGAAATCAAGTTTTACCACTTTTAACGTTTTATTCCACAAATTTGCAGATTTAAAAGGTCCTTTTCAATCGAAGTTTGTTGAAATGTTGCAGTCGAAAGACAAAAAAGTCATTTTACTTTCAGTGTCAAGTGTCATCGAGTCACCACTGAAGGTCAAACTGCCTTCAAAAGAAGCAGATTATCTTTTTCTGATTTATAAAACAATTCATCAAAAAAACAGAATGATTCTCATAAATTATTTTTTTAAAAAGAAGCACAACTTATGTTCATCATTATTGGGCTTAGTTTTTTTGGGGTTTTTTTTTTATTTATATATTTTTAACCAAAATGCAAAGCACAAAAAAAATTATTATTTTTAAATAAAAAAAGTTTTCCGTGCAGAAATTTCATTACCACCAGTTGGATTAGTGCTGCAATTGGAACACGGTGTTGCTGGTACAGAACAATAAACCTTCCTCCATCCAAGCCGGCATCAACTTTTCCCATCCAATACTGGATCACTTGACTCTCTCTCTCTCTCTCTCTCTCCAGGCCTCATCGTCTCACTTAACATCTTCTTCCACTTCGTCATTTCAATCGTACCAATGGTTTAACGCTTAATATCAATCACTTAACGGTCAGTTATTATAATTTATGGACAACTACAAATTATAGTTAACTGAAATAACTATAAATTGTAGTTGACCATAATATCTACAAATTATAGTTGACCGTAACAGACCGTGAATAATTTACCAGTCGAGGTTGTTATCCATTAAACCCCCTTCAACCCCATAAATTCGGGGGGAATTTGAGTTCCTCCCCAACTCCGTGTCCCCAACCTACCCACGACCCACGTGTTTTATTTCTCCGAAGATCCGAGGGTCTCTTGTTTGCCTTTTCTTTTCCCTTCAGACCGGCATCCCTCATAAATTCATCTTCTCAGTTTCCTTCATTAAACTTACAGAAGGAACGCGATGCAGACTCCACCTCTTTCTCCATCCTGCTCCACTGCTCGAAGAAATTATTTCCAATAATAGATAAATAATTACGCAGAGAATTCCTAAATGTCGAATAAATATTAAATAATAATAATAGTAATAATAATAATAATAATAAAAAAACAATAATAATAATAATAATAATAATAATAATAATAATAATAATAATAATAATAATAAAGCAACAGAACCGACAACGGATAAACAACAACGCAAAACAAAGCATAAAAAGCTTTTGGCATAAACTGGAAACTTTGCTTATCGTGAAGATAAAGACCACAGTCAAGTGCCGATGTAAGTTTGAAGGAGACATTCCGTGGAGAAATTGGTGTAATTTAGATAGCGCTAACGATTATCAAGGCAGCGCCAGTCTTAATGGCTGCCTTCTGTCATTCATGCGCCCATCCATCTACCATCCAGCCTTCCATCCATCCATTTGTCCATCCGTCTGTTGGTTCGTCCAACCAGCCATCCATCCATTCAGTCAAATCCATCTGGTAAAGGATTGCCTACTTGGAACACTTGTTTTTGTTCAAAACTGACTTGCAATTTCTTGTCGATTTTATGTTTTTTTTTAAATTCTGATGGATGCATAAATACATTATATTATATTATTATTATCATTAACAGCAATAGTAGTAGCAGTGGTTTCAATATTCGTATTAAAAGTAACTATTATTATTATTATTATTTCCATATTTCCACTTCTGTCGCTAGGCACCAAGATTTTCCGGCGTGGCATCTGTCGATCGATTGAGCATCTTTCGAAGTCGAATTTAATCCTAAAATGGGACCTGACGCTGACATGGCTTTGCGTGACGTCGCCGATGCTGATAGCGATGACGACGACCAGGACGATGATGATGACGACGCCGAGGTTTATTCTGAAAAGTGGTTGATAAATTACAGTCGTCCAAGAAACACCCCCGAAGGTGTGCCTTTCTGAGGATGAATGCGGTTCTTCGCGAGGTCAAATAGGTACATTACAGAATCTCACTCTGAATTTGAGCATTACCAACCGCAATAACAACAACAACACAACAGCGCCGTTATCAACAACACCTCCTTCAACAACAACTACAGCAGCAACAACAACAACAACAAACACCCTTCAGAAATCAACATACAAAGGATCGTAGACAAAAAAACAATAACTTTCGTTTACGAAGTCGAGATGAACACAGCTGGCTAAATCACTTATAGGACCGGTGCCAACTCCGGGTCAAAAAATAGAAACGGATTGAGTTATGCTCGGTTGTAAAGGCCCCCAGTGACTTGATTTACAAACAGTCAAGTCATACATCAACATTATGCTCGGAGCTTTGCAGGAGATAAATCTTTCTCAGATCCGATAAGATAGGCCCCCAGTTTTTCCAGGAGCGATTTTCAAAGCCTACGAAACGGGAGACGCAATAACATGACGTAGACGAGGTTTGCGGACGACCTCACGCGACGTGCGGATCACCTGCCTGGGAGGGAAGTCCTGCCACCCCCCCTAACTTCAAAACGGCCCCCGTCCGATCAATATGAATGACAGGATGGGTGGATGGATGGATGGATAAATGGTACGTGTGCATGGTACTTGATGCGCCACTCCATCCCTGTGGACCTCGTGGTCCTTGATTGTGATCCACCAGGAATGGCTCCAAGAGCTTCACTAATTCAAACAACTCTTTATCAGAGCAGAGATAAAATTTTGATGGCCCCAAAACTTGGCAGGACGCCAGCAGAGTGGGAGAGAATGAAAGAGGAAAAGAAAGAGTAAGGGAAACAATAGAGGAGGAAAATTTGAAATTATTTCCGATTAAATTATTCACGAGTTTTTCCAAGGAGAAGAAAAAAAAACAATTATTGAACAACTTACGATCGTGTAGTTCCTAATCTGCTCCTATAATATGCACAAGGAAAACTGGCTCACCTCTCGTTCCGAAGGTCTTGATGATGACGATGATGATGATGACGCCAACGACGATGGAGGTGACGACGACGACGACGACGATGGCGAACCCCGGAAGTGATTCATGGAATGCAGTGCCGCCATTAATTGCCGTTACGTTCCAATGTCCACTCAATCCGGCTCATGTTTATGCAAATACTTTCCATGCAGGCCACGCCCCATGCCCGGCCAAGACCGTTATCCACGTCAGTCTAGAGTTCATTGAGTACGTTGAAGGGGAGCGATAATAAATCCTCGGTCCAAGCGTAATGGCGGAATCAATGAACCGAATGAATGGACTGAAAATAGATTTTCAATTTAAATTACTTTTTATTTTTAATTTTTTTATCATTAATATTATTATTATAATTTTTTATAACGAAATCTGTCATTTTTATGCATTAATAAGATAAATACTTGTGTTTTGATATTGCAGTACATTAAGTATTATAATTATTTGTTATTATTTACTTATAATATAATGATTTATATAACTTTTTTGTCACTTTATATGTGATGTTTCAATTTTAGGTTATTACTGTAAATGGAATTCAATTTTAAACTTGAAAATAATAATAATAATAATTAATAAATATATGCAATAATTACAACATACAAAATAATATATTTATATAAATAAATTATTTAAAAAATGTTAAAGAAGTAAAAAATAAATGAGTCTCTTTGTAGCACAATGACGTCAGCGATGACGTCAAAGGTTGACTGATGACGTGGAAAGACTTAAAACGGGACCCAAGACTTTTGGAAGAACAACTTCAAAGCCTGGAAACGAATTGCAAGCGGATCTGAATGATGAACCAATCTTCGTCTTACTCTTTCATCATCGTTGTCATCAGCATCGTTGTCATCATCATCATCATCATCATCGTCATCGTCATCGTCATCATCATCGTCATCATCATCATCATCATCATCATCATCATCATCATCATCATCATCATCATCATCATCATCATCATCATCATCATCATCATCATCATCATCATCATCATCATCATCATCATCATCATCATCATCATCATCATCATCATCATCATCATCATCATCATCATCATCATCATCATCGCTGTTATCATCATCGTCATCATTCTCTTGGAAAGTCATATTTGATGAAGGAAAAAAAAAACACATCAATACTCTGCTGGCTTTATAAGGAGGTGGATGTATGTGCAGAGGATGATGATGATTCTGATAATGATAAAAGTAATTATTGCCAAATATTTATGAATTGATTATAAAGTGAGTAATTATTGAGAATATTTATTATATATATTATATATTATTATAATAGTATTTAGTAAAACACGATAATGGAACCATGCATAACCATGCAAAGACCAAAGGAGATTCTTTTGAACATTTCAGCACATCTGCAGGAAGCGGGAAATTAGCAGACGACGGAGTTGATATCGTCTGATGAATTGGCTTCTCATTCTACTCACTTGGCATCCTTTCATCAGATCGTCAGATCATCATCATCGTAGTCGTCATCGTCATCATTTTCGGCATCATTATCATCATCATCATCTGGGAAGGATACTGAATATAATGTTCATCCAATACCGGCAATTACCTTCGTAACCATCATAAAGATCTATTTATAACTGAATCAATTATTCAAGCAATGTCATAAGCAATTATTTTGGAGATTAATTATAATTATTATGTGATTATTATATAAGTGCAATTATAATAATGACGAGGACTTATAAAGTGGTACTGATGATGATAATGGTGAAAATACTGGAGAGGAAGACGACGACGATGGCGAGCCTTGGAAAAGTATGCGTTTGCACCGAAAAGAAATGGGAATCGAATCCAATGATTGAAGTTCTTGGCATGGTTCCAACGGATTGGTGGATGGAAGGATGGATGGTTGGGTGGATGGGAGGGAGGTTGGGTGGATGGACGGACGCAAGGATGTATTTTGAATAGGCAGACAGACGGATGGATGGTTGGGTGGCTGGGTGGTTGGATCCATTTAGGATGGATGGTAAGAAGGAAGGAAGGCAAGATGGATGGGTGGAAGGATGAAAAAATAGAAGGATGGATGAAGGAACGAAAGAATGAATGGG
This sequence comes from Hirudinaria manillensis, assembly GCA_034509925.1. Taxonomy (NCBI): domain Eukaryota; kingdom Metazoa; phylum Annelida; class Clitellata; order Hirudinida; family Hirudinidae; genus Hirudinaria; species Hirudinaria manillensis. The sequence continues at coordinate 2,348,053 of CM067535.1, read as the reverse complement.
AAGTAGGGGGTCTGAAGCTAATTTCTTCGATGCAACTTTATGAATGACTTTCACTCGTACGACCCCAAGACGTGTACGTGTGATTCATTCACAATTATTTTCAAACTCATTTTTTTACGTTCTCTCATTCTTCTCGAAAAAGAATTTTGAGCTGCTCCTAATTTAACTGGATTTTATAGTTTTAATACAGAGTTTTTGTTTTATAAAGAATAAAGAATTTTATAATTAAAATTTAAGAAATAAATAATCCCATTAAAATGTTTATTATATTTAATTTTAAAAATATGATCATAAACGAAAATTATAAATAAAAAAGAACTAAAATATTCTGGCGGAGAATTGTTTATTTTTAAATAATTTGAATAATATTATAATTTCACGGTGGGCGATATTAGATGCACACAAGTGCAATGGAAATGCGGGTGGTGAATGTTTTGTCATGAACCCAATGTTATCACTGAGTTCATTTCATCCGATTATTTATTCTGGAATTTATTTCGCATAATTTTGTTATTATTATAGCGATTATTATTATTATTATAGCAATTATTATTATTATTACAGAGGTTATTATTTAATAATTGAATTCCATTGAATAATTGAAAATTGTTTCACTGAAATAAATATTATTTCCTATTATTGCTGAAATTCCAACAAAAGAATATTTAAAATTGCAGAATATAATCAACAACTACAAATGTAAACAAATAGAAATTCAATAATTATTATAATTATTATTATACCAAAATAAATAAAAGATATTACTTACTAACAACAGATGAAATGTTCTACAATATCAACATTATATCAGAAATTAATAATAACCTCACATCAAATAATAATTAATGTTATATTTCAAGAAGAAATAAATATATTTTATTACAAATAAATAATAAAGAATATTATTAAATAAATGAGGAAATATAAGGAATTATTATTATTATTATTATTATTATATTTTTTATTATTTGTATTTTTACCCTTCAATGATAGACAATGGATCCGCTATCTATTGAATCAGTACGAAGGCATCCGTCATAGAAATTATTTCCTTTTGGCGATATTTGCTTATTTGATTTTATAAAAAAAAAAGGAATTTAAACGAGGAAATAAAACTTTAAATTATTCCTTATATTGAAAGATAGTTTTTATTTATAAATTATTATTATTATTATTTTAATTATTATTTTATTCAAATTAAATTATTGTTATTATTTTTTATTTATTATTTTATTCAATGCTAACTTTGTTGCATAAATATAATAATATTATATTATAAACATAATTTTGGATTTTAAAGTGAATTTATGTGAAAATATTATTTAATAACCTGTAAAGTTTAAATTAAAAGTAATTGAAATTTTATAATTAAAATACATTATTGATTAAATATTTGAATTCCTGGAGACTAAAATTGGTGGAACGTGTGCAATCGATCTTTGTTAGTGTGTGCTTTCATCCTTCAAGTGTTTGAAATTTTGAAAAATGAATAATTCTTTAAGTGCAGAAACGTGTTCTGAAGAAATTAATTTATTATTTTTCCTAATGGTTTTTAATTTTTAATTTATTTTTGTTTTTATGTTTTATAATTTTTAATTTATTTTTGTTTTTATGTTTTATAAATTTTCGTTTCTGATACAATACGAGTGTAAGGAATGTTTATTGAATATTTATTGTTTGGTCATTTCTTCTTTGAGATTAATTTTTATTTTTGAATTCATTTTTCCTATTTTAAATTAATTTTAATAAATTTAGTAACTTTTGAATAAACATTTGTAATTTTTCGAGGAAACAGCAAATGGAATAATTATTGATAATTTTTACATTGCTTATTGATATTCGTAATTTTTAATTACTTTATCATGAATTTAATGATATTAGGAATTATAGCTCATTAGTTAATAATGGGCAAACAATTGTGCTTTAAAGTGATATTATATAATTTTTTAAAAGTCATTTCTTTTATAATTTCTTGTAAATTCAATAAAATATATTTATTAAATTGTAATATTTCTGACCTACTTCTAAAAGAATATACAAAAAAATGATTTATATGTAACTGAAAATGAAATTTATAAAAATTGAAATAAAACAAAATTAATTAATTGCAAAATAATAAAAATTACATCCAATTTAAATTCTGTAAGTTCCATCCAGTGAAAAGGAATATTAATTGACATATGTCTTTATTTTGTGGTTTTTTAATCATTAATGTTGTAGAAATAATTATTAAAATAATATTTAATAATATATATAATAAATAAATAATAATTATCAATATAATATTTATTAATATATATAATAAATAAATGATAATTATCAGCATCATGTAAATAAATACGACAATGCAGATAAACAAAACAATTTGTGTATTTGTGAATTTTTGGAAAGCATTTTAAAATGATAAATTTTTAATGCATGGAAAAGCATTGTTTCTGCAAACTTTGGACACGTACCTGCACTTATAAAAAATAAAACTAAATGATTTATTTTAAAATTATAAAATATAAAAATAAAAGATTTAATTTTATATTTATAAAAAACATTTAAATTTATATTCATAAAAATTATTTCTTCAGAAATCGTCTGCCATTGTCCATTGTAATTTTGCACCAAACGACATCTCGATATGTGCGATCTGGCCTGGATAAATTCATGCATCATGTTTGTTTTTTAAAATATTCTTTTTATTTTTAATTTAAAATTTAATAAAAATAAATTTTCTTTCTCTTTACCTTTGCTTATCATCAGAGTTGCTGGTGGGGAATTTTGTAAAAATATTTCTATTTTGTTTTTAAATCTGATGAAAAGACAAACATTTGAGTGAACCCCCAAGTTGTAAAAATATCTCCTTCTTTTTTTTTTCTTTTTTTTTGAAGCATTCGATGAAAAACACGTATTTGAATGTCTTGAGATATGTTTTTATTTTTATTTTTTTGTTTATTTTTATTTTTAATTTGTCAAAAAAGGTTGTTCAACGATTGATTGAATGATTGAAACTGACATGAATGAAATTACGCCCAAAACTTCTTGCGTTGAAACGTGTCGAAAAGCTTAAAAACAAAATATCTAAAAACGAGACACAACTTGGTGAGATACGAGTTTCTCTGTTATTCGTTATTTATAATATATTTATGTTATTATATTTTACCGGATTAACATCTGAATTTTAATAAATTAGACCAATTTTAAAGTACTTTAAACATAAGATTGGAAAGAACAATTCAACGACACACAAACAATTATTTATTATTATTATTATTATTATTATTATTGTTGTTGTTATAATTATTATTATATTAGTATTTTCTAAATATTATTCTTATGTCCAAGAAAAACAGAAAATGGAATTTATAAACATTCAAAATCCTCGTCCAAATTGACTGTCGCCAATAAATATCATTTAAGTTCTTCTCGTCCCTGGATTAAAATTTATTTTTAATCTTTCAATCTCAATAAATTTAACATTTAAACGTAAAAGCCGACTTGAAATGACTTGAAATAGTTTCAAATTGCTTTTAAAATATTTCTCGATTTTTTAGAAAATGCTTTTTTTATTTTTTAGCAAATGTCTGGGATTTCAATGAGTTTAGGAATTATTCTGATAAAGTAATAATATATAATAATATACAATTAAAATATAATTTATTTATTCCAAAAAATGAACTTAAATCCATTGCTGAATAATGCATTCGCGCAACTATTGTGATGAATAACTTCATGAATATGTTTATATCGTTACAATATTAATAATATCACTATTATTATCATTATTTTCAAAATTATTATTATTATTATTATTATTAATATTATTATTATTCACAACGAGCACATTATTGTTGTATAACCATTTTCAGGTGATTGATTAATCATTATCCACCTCATACACAACTACTCGTTATACCGACTCAAGCGCTCAAAAATACCCACAGAGCACGTGACCAAACATGGCGGCAAAAGATGATGACGAAGAGCAAAGTCTTCTTCTACGTCTTAAATCAATTGGACGGAGGATGGAATCGAACGCTTTCAAGATGGCGTCCGTAAAATTCCGGAAGATAAAATCGCTTCATCCGGGCTCTTATTTCTTTTATTTCTCTCTCCTTCCTCTACCCATCCATCCACCCATCCATCCATCCACCCATTCACATATCCACTCATCCACCCCACTCCATCCAACTCATCCTCACGACTTTCTTTCGACGATGATTGGCAAGTGCACCCCAGATGCGAATAAAATATTGAAATTTTGATGCCAGACGACGATAGAACGATAGGAAAAGAGCGGGAACACAAGTGTTTGGCAGTAAATAATAAATAATAACAATAATAATAATAATAATAATAATAATAATAATAATAATAATAATAATAACCTTCAAAGGTACTTTTTTTATGTCATTTTTAAGCTTAAGTAGACCCTTAAGATGTCGCCATCTTCGTCGTCCTCATCAGTATCATGACCATCATCATCGTCGTCGTCGTCATTTTCGATCGCGGATGAAATTTTAAAAGTTAATTTAAAACGATAAATCGTGTAATTAAAAATAATTTTAAAATCCAAACCCATGTTCAAATTGACTTGCAATTGGAGATGCCATCATCGATGCAAACCACGGTGATGATGATGATGATGGTGGAGGTGGTGATGATGATGATGATGATGATGGCGGCGGTGATGATGATGATGGTCATCATTACAGGGATTGTAGTTTATCAATAAATGAATGAATGAATGAATGAATGAATGAAAGTTCGAAAAGAAATCAAGGGAGCAAAAATAAAAAAAAAAATGGCTGAATATTTGAACAAAAGAGCACCGAAAGAAACCAAAAAGTAAAAAAAAAGTGAATTTAAATTTAAATCTTCTGCTGTGACGTCATTTACGATGAAAGGAACGAAAAGTCTGATTGAAAGCCACACAACATGATCAGAAGAATGTAAGATTGAATTAATGGATGAATGAATGAATGAATGAATGAATGAATGAATGAATGAATGAATGAATGAATGAATGAATGAATGAATGAATGAATGAATGAATGAATGAATGAATGAATGAATGAATGAATGAATGAATGAATGAATGAATTAATGGATGAATGAATGAATGAATGAATGAATGAATGAATGAATGAATGAATGAATGAATGAATGAATGAATGAATGAATGAATGGAGGAACGCACGTGCTGGTGAATAGAAAGATGGTTGAGAATGAGTGAGTGAGTGAATGAATGAATGAGTGAGTGGGTGAGTGAGTGGGTGAGTAAGAGAGTGAGTGAATGAGTGAGTGAGTGGCTGAGTGAGTGAATGAATGAGTGAGTGGGTGAGTGACTGAGTCAGTGAACGAATGGGGAGGAAGTGGAAGGATGGCGGAAGGAAAGAGGTGCAATGGGTTCATAGAGTACAAAGCGGTTATTCAGAAATTAAGAAGTCCACACGGGATAGTTGACTGAAAATTATTTCATATCCTATTTTAAACCTCTTCACCTGCGCCTTTGGTTTATAATTATAAAATTATGAAATTATTATAATTATTGTAATTATTACCCACTTAATAATTGTTATAAAAGTAACAATAGTAATTATAATATGCTGCTAGTGATGATGATGATGATGATGATGGTGGCCACTTTGTCCATTGCATTTGTTTTTAACTCGAAGCATAAAAATATAAGAAATAATATCCCCCATAAAATTCTACTGAAAATAATTTCATTTTTGAGGAATAAATTTTAAATGGCAACTTAATTACTTGCATAAATATTCAACAAAGATGCAAAAACATAAAAATTATAATCCAATCATGCACGGCATCGCCATCATCATCATCATCGAGCAAGCCTTACTGGACATAATCTTATTCTAAAATTTTAACAATAAATTATGCATAAATTATAATTTAATATAATTTATAATTATGATAAATTGATTATAATTGACGTAATTCACATCTAATGAATACCATCAATCACTAATTACCTCAAACTTCCCCTACGGCTTTAGGTTCACCAAACATATGGTTATTATAAACACGTGTTCATGGAGTAGTTTGATGACAAAGAACAGAACTTTTTCATCCATTAATTCATCCATCCATTCGTCCTTCCATTTGCCTATTCATCCATCCATCCATCCATCCATCCATCCATCCATCCATCCATCCATCCATCCATCCATCCATCCATCCATCCATCCATCCATCCATCCATCCATCCATCCATCCATCCATCCATCCATCCATCCATCCATCCATCCATCCATCCATCCATCCATCCATCCATCCATCCATCCATCCATCCATCCATCCATCCATCCATCCATCCATCCATCCATCCATCCATCCATCCATCCAACCATCCATCCATCCATCCATCATCCATCCATCCATCTCCATCCATCCATCCATCCATCCATCCATCCATCCATCCATCCATCCATCCATCCATCCATCCATCCATCCATCCATCCATCCATCCATCCATCCATCCATCCATCCATCCATCCATCCATCCATCCATCCATCCATCCATCCATCCATCCATCCCGCCACCCAGAGCAATCCTCATCTGCACCAGTGTATGGTCCTTTTTTTAAAGAAGTCCTTCCTTCTGTCAATAAATTTACTTCTTGACTTCCGCTTTCAAAGAATGGAGACTTCAATTTTTCCCCAGAGTTGTTCCAGCGAATATTTTCCCTTTTAGTTTGCCATATTTAAAATAAATCAATAAAATCTTTTTAATCTTACAACGTTCATTGTTAATAATTAATTATCACATAATTATTTATAATTTCCAAAACACGAATAATGAAATTAATGAAATATAATCCATCAATTGGTACCAGTTGACAACCACGTGATACTTGATTTAGCGCTTAATTATGCATTCAAGTGCAACATCCGATCAAAGATCTTCCAAGATCCATCACAAGATCTCGAACCGAGTACACGCTCATCCGTCTGAAGCCAATCATTTTTCCTTCCATTCATCTGTCGATCACTCAAGCCTCCCTTTCATCCATCCATCCATCCAACCAACCATCCATCCATACATACATTCATCCGTCCGTCCATCCCCCCACGCATCCATGCATCGAGAATCCATCAGCCCGTCCGTGTACAAAACCTCCATCAATACCGATGCTTGGTCTACCACGTTTAAAATAAGCTGGAAAAGTTATTGGTCCGAATAGATTACGAGAGAGAGAGAGAGTAAAAAAATCGCTCTATTTGGACTGCCGCGGATTTATGACACCCCCCCTCGGAAGTTGAGTAAGGGACAACGTCCTCCCCAAATGGAGTGGATTCGAGGGGGTCCCTTGCAATGAATTTCATGCATCGACGTGCAGCACAAATTTCAGTCTCCAATACTTTTCCCTACCCACGTTTTGCTGCAATTTGTTTTGTCCGGCTGGATGGATGGATGGGTGTGTGGAAGGATGGATGGATGGATGGGTGGACGCCTCCACGGATGGACGGATGGATGGGCAATACAATGGTTTGATTAGTTATCCTTCATGATTTTAGTTTTTAATTCATTTGTTATTAAAAAAGTTTAATTTTTATATTTTATGGGATGGTGTGATGTTAAAATCATTTCAACCGAGCTATGAATTTATATCCTTTTTGTTATTATTTAAAATTTAATTCGCCGATTAATTAAAGAGATAATAATAAATATACATTTGAATGATAAATCAAAAATATTCAAAAGTGATTTAAAAATTCTAAAACGACATCCGAACATCATCACAAGAGCACGTACAATAGGTGAGGTGCTATTTTAAACACCTAACAACAATGATAACAAAGTCATACGAAGACGATTCAATCAGTCATTCAATCACAAAGTCACAAGACGACAATCTTATCACGTGACGTCAGTGCATTGTGATAACCAATCAATGAGCTTTTATCAGTCGCTCAAAGGAGATTGAATTTTTATTTTCTGATTCGTAAAGATCGAATTACAGATTGAAGTTCCGTCCAAAAATGCAATTTATTTTTCATTCTGCATCGAGTTGAACTCGTAAAAATTGTTTGAAACTTC
>CM067535.1:2282500-2335000 GCA_034509925.1 Hirudinaria manillensis | reverse complement strand
CGACAAAAACAGGCTTCTTTGGCAACAACTTTGATAACTAGGTGAACATCATGCAGCCTTTTAAAATCATTCATTCTTCGTGCATGCGTGCATTGATGGATGGATGGATGGACGGACGGATGGACGGACGGATGGATAGACGGATGGATAGACGGATGGATAGATAGAAGGATGGATTGCCTGATTAAAATAAAGATTAATAGAGGTATGAGTCCATGGAAGACAGAAGGTATTGATGTATGGATGGGTGGGTGGAAGAATGAGGGTTTAGAAAGATGATGGATAGATATGTGGTTAGAATTAAATTGGTTAAAATAAAAATTAATAGAGGGATGGATGGATGGATGACAGGATGAATGGATGGATACAAGGTTGAAAGGATGGATGGATGGATGGATGAATGGTCTGACCGATTGATTGATAGACGAGTGGTAAATGAAACCCTGTCAAGATTGATTGCATGAAATTAAAAACACGTCGAAGTTCAAGTTCTCAAAAAATTATAAATTACATTTAAGTCACAAGTATTTTTAAAATTGCAAAAAATAAATTATAAAACATTAAAAATTAACTTTTAAAATTTTGTAAATAATTATAATTATGGAATATGATTTTAAATTGTTTGAAAATTCATTTTCAAAAACGAGGTATTTTTCAGATATTCAGATATTTTGTTTTAAAATTAAATAAGTGATATAAAATTTGTATTATTAAAATCATTCAAAATATTTATTAAACAAATTATGAATAAAAGATATATCAATATATTATGTATTAATATAATAAACCCTTTTATCCTTTTTATTATAACAAAAGGTAAAAATACGTCTTATTATATTTCTATAAAATATTAAATATAATTTAACATCATAACTGTAACACGACCTAATTTTAAAATTCCAATTAAATAAATAATTAATTAATTAAATATTTAATTTGGAAAAAAAAGTTTTATAATAATTATAAAATAAAAATAAATAAATAAATAAATAAATAATTATATTGAATGATTGAATAGTCCCTCGTTAGAAATTGTTGAGCACATGTTTTGTTTATCAAAAGCATTAAATTTTCACAACAGCAATTTGGGGGAACATTTGTCACGATATTCTGTTGCAATTAAAAATATTTATTCATATTAAAAATATTTATTCATATTAAAATTATTTATTTATATTTTTAAAAATATTATCATTTAATTCGGTCCATGAAAGATATTTTCAATTAAATATTTTTTACGCATTACAGTTTGATATTAATAATAATAATAAACGTAATAATAATATTTCTCATTTTTATTTATATTCATATTATAATATTTGTAAATTGTATAATGATGGATCTAAATATTTTCTGTTAGATTAATAGATTTCCTAAATTATTCTCAATATATGGCGATATTTTTATTATTATTATTACAAAATATTTTAATAATAATATTACATATATAATTTAATCAAAACATTAATTATAATTATATTACAAATAACAATATTATACGATGTTTTTTTTTTAATCAAAATTTTTATAATTTCATTTGAAATTGCAAATTTAAAATGTAAAAATTACTTTTTATATTTTTTATAATATTAAATAAATTATGATCTATTTCTTGAAATAAATTATTGTAATTAGCCAAATAAATACGAAATAGATGTTCTAAAATATGTGAAATTAGCCTTGTCCCTGTAATGAAGGCAATATAATGCATAATAAATGTTTATGGTATTTTCAAAGCATATTAAAATATTTTCCCTAGAATTATGCATAAATATTTCAAGACGATTTCGTGTGGAAATTTAATTATTTTGCACATTTTGCTTGAATTGGGGTCTAATGTCGTGTAAATTATTCAGTGGCTTTTATAAATCGGTTTATTATAATTAAATTTATAATTTAAAATGCATAAATAATATATTTCATTACTTTAAGGGAAAATAATTTTGAAGGAATATTAGAGTTGTAAATGCGATAAATAAATATGATAAAATATAAACAAAAATCCAATAAGGAATTTTAATTTCATGATATTACGCGCTATTTATTAATCCACTATTTCTGGAACAGGTGGATTATCGGATAATGTTCTGTTTAATCTAAAAAATAGCTTTTAATTAATTCTGAATATCATTTTTAATAAATTATAAATGTGAAAAATAATTTCATTATTATGATACTAAATAATTATTTGAACTATGTAAATTTTTATTTTTATTATTATAATTATGAGATTGTTAATGAAAATTATATTATATTTATGTTTCAATTACAAAAATAATTAATTATATAATAAAATACAATGAGATTAAATACTTGTGATAATGTTATTTGAAACTTTTAGATTATTAATTTTGATTATTCTGTATTTTTTTAACGTATATTTTTAATAATAATTATATTTAATAAAAAGAAATTTGTTTTCATTCACATAAAAACATAATTTGTTATTAAATTAATAATTAGAAAATATTTAAAAAAATAATATAATTTCTCGTCAGTGAATATGTTAAGTAACTTTCCATTTTATTCAATATTTATCTGACCTTTGACCTTTCTTGAGGAATGTCATGGATTGCTGAGGATATTTTATTTTTATTTGTATTTTGTAATTAAATAAAAATAATCAACAAGAAATGTTTATTTTTTATTTTAATTTTGGAAAGTGTTTTTGTGAAACAATTAAATATTTTGATATTTGTGGTTAAAATATTAAATTAACAGAGTTACATTATTATATTATTATTATTATTATTATTATTATTATTATTATTATTATTATTATATTATTATTATTATTATTATTATTATTATTATTATTATTATTATTATTATTATTATTATTATTATAAACATTATTTCTTAAATGATAATTTTAAATGATGGTTAGTATTATTATTTTTTAATTATAATTTTATAATCAAATCATTGTTGTAAATGTTTTTAAAATGGTTGGTTCTTTTACTTCTCATCACCAGTCGACAATTATTTTATGAATAAAAAAGAAAATAATATTACATAAATAATTATTTATTATGAATTTTAAATAAATATGCACAGAAAAGCAATTAGAAAAACAATTACTATTATTTTTTCATGTATTTTCATATTATTAAGAGCTAAACGCATTATATGATAATGTTATATAACAATTTGTATGCCTGTCATTAAATAATAAATATGCATCCATTTTAATCGCCAATATGACAATTTCGCAATTTCATTTACAATTATTTTCAAATCTACTGACATTCTTCCGCTAAAAATTCATTAAAAAAAAACAATTTAAAAAAATGGTTTTAAAATTGATAGTGGCAGATTATAGATTTTGTTTTTTGTAAATTAACAAGAAAAAACTGAAAATATCGACCGAAATAATGGAAATAATCTCAATAACGGACATCCGGAACGTTTGGAAGAGGAATGGAAGGCATTTTCACGGTCTGCTGGGCACCCGGCAAAGTTTCATTCCTCTTAGTAGGACCACCCAAGCTCTTAAGGTGCTCGTAAAAGCGCTCCCCGTTGTGACTAAATGAGGAAAGAGATCCGACAAAAGCACGGCTGATGGTGTTTTAGGATGGCAGACGATTTTAAATCTTAAATCACTTTTGGCGCTTTTTTTATTCATGTTTTTTTTTTGTTGTCGTTTTGTTGTTTTTGAGTTTCAGTCACGTCTCAACTGTGTACAGTGTACAGTGTGTCTTTAAGTCAAGGTGACGTCGTGAGTCACGTGTGACTTTACGAGTCATGTGGCCGTGTCGGAGTGAAAGGGAGTGAAAACAAGTGAGGAGTGAAAGAGAAGATATTCAAGTTGTTGTTTTTCTTGTTTGCGGAGGCGTGTCTGTGACTACGTGTTCCAATTAAGCTCCAGGTCATCTCGAATAGACTCCTCTCTCCGAAAAGAAACTCATCCTTCTCTGATGAGTTTCACCATCTGTCCATCAATTTCTGGACGAAGATTGAAAGAAGAGATAAGCACATGTGGAAGACATTAAATCAATCACAGACAATGACTTTTGTGTCCGATTTCACCTTGAAATAACTTATAAATAACTTATAAATAACTTATAAATAACTTATAAATAACTTATAAATTAAAGTTTTAATTGAGGAGCTTTGCGTTCATTTGCGATATTGGTACATGTAAATTGCATTTAAATCTTGAAGACTTATAAATGTGATTTTAATGAAATCATTAATTTAGATTTTGGACAAAAAATAGTTTTATTTTTAAATTAATTGAGTGAGGAATTGTTTTTCTGCTTTTAATTTCCTTTTCCACGTGTTTGCAATAAATTAACAAAAATCTAAACCGACAAAATCCAACTAAACAAATGCTTTTAAAGATTTATTTACAATTTAAAAATTATTTACAGTTTAATAAGTCGAATTTAAAATATATTTTTTAAATTATTTTGTTATTTAAATAACTTTAATTTCAGTAAATGGCATTTCAGCATAAAACGTTTAGTTCTTAAACTGAGTTTTCATGAATAAATTAACGACGGGGGAAATCCCAGGACGTAAATATTGGTTCGCTTTGCTTCGGTCAACTGACGTCTTTACAGGATCATCTTTACAAAGTAATTTATTTTTATTTTTATTTTTATTTTTTTATTTTTTTTTTAGGGGGAACTGTAATCCTGTCACGTGGCTGCTGGATGGGCATGCTTTCAGAGTGGATTTCGTGCAATTATTTTTCGTGTGTCCTCAATGATGGAGTGCACTCCAACATTTCCAAGTGGAGTTGTTGGAGCCAACAATTCACATTCTCTGCAACAATTCACAATCCGTGCAACAATTCACATCCAGGTCAACAATTGGTTATAATTTTCTTCAACAACTCATGCCCAACACTTAGACAACAGCCTAATTAATCATATGCCCTGATGGTTTACTCTCATACTTAATGAGACCTCCAATCCAATGAGTCCCCAACTCAATGAATTCTCTACTCAATGAATCCCCAACTTCTCGAGTCCTCACGTCCAATGAACTCCGCAATTAAGGAGACAATTAAGGCAGAGGTTTCTAATTGAACGCTTTGTTGACGTGAAGCATGGAAAAGAAAAAGTGGACCGAAAATCTGCTGAAAGAATCGTTAAAAGGATGAACGCGGTTGTTGATTGACTTGATTGACTGTTGATTTAGTTTGGGGTGATTGACTTGGTGATTGAGTTTCGTGATTGATCGACTGAATGAGTTTGGTGATTGACTGAGTGATTGAGCGGTTGAAAAGGAGAGGAATGCTGGGAAAGAATGTTAGAATTAGTTGAGCGCTTTATTTAAAAATTATTCTTCGACAGACGATGGTCGTGATGATGATTACTCCCGGAACCCAGAAATGAGACAATTATGTCTAAGAATTTGGTAGAAAAAGACTTTTTTACTTATTAAATATTAAACATAAAGTAATTATAATTTTGCAACGTACGAATTATATGTAAATTACGTTTTAATTAATTATTATTATTTATTATTACGAATTATTATCACCTCTGTATTCTGTGTCAAACACTCAACAATGCATTACGTAATAACGTACAATGAGCTTCAACAAGTAACATCTGAAATTATTATTCATAACCAGCTAACATGGACCTACAGCAGCACAGCTAACTCGCTAACCCCCTTCCTCCTTCCTCCTCTCTCTCTCTCTCTCTCTCTTTCTTTCTCTCTCTCGAGTCCTGGTAACTTGAATTTCACTTCAATTCAGGTAATAACAACGTGTGACAGACCGACACGATCTTCTGAATGCCGTCAGTAAACTCAGTGACGAGAACATCAAAGAATTCTAAAGAAAACGTCTGTCTATCTGTCAGTCCTTATCCTGCATTTAGGTTCACCTGTCTTGTAGGTCCGTTTTGAAAGCCGATTGATCTGCCACCTGTTTCCATGACGACGATGTTTCGCCATGGCGAAGAAGGAGTTGGAATTCATTTTGCAAAGGCTTTTATTCTAAATTACCAGATGCCGATGACTTTAATCCCACTAATTACGTGAACTTTCATTCGTTATGTAATTAATTAAATTTATTACTGTTTAATTATTCGACGGTGGTAAATTGATTGATTGACTACGTAAGCAGTGACGAATTGATTGCTAAGTTGATTGAAAATGATTGCTAAAGGTAGGATCAATTACAATCACCGATGCGTGACTGTAAATGTAACTCGAAAAGTGTAACTGGATATTTCCAAAAAAAAAGATAAAAAATAAAATTCCTTTGATGTGTCACACGATCAATCAGTTGAGATGTTATCAGATCAGCCAATCAGATGCTATCAGCTGGCTTATCGGCGTCGATGATATCGAGTTACGCAATCGTGTTCTCGCATTTATCAGTCATCAATAGCTTGATTGATTGATTGGTTTCAACTGATTGATTGAAATTTAATACCTTAGAAAGTTTTTGAGGAACATTATTTCAGAACGACGTTCAAATATTAAGACGATTACAGCACAATTATGATATGGCGTGTATTTTAAAGGTAAAAAATCAATGTTTAAACATATCATTGCATGTTAAATTCAAAATTAATTTCTATTTTGAAATTACTAACTTAAAGTTATCCTCCTAATTAATTAATCAATCTAATAATTATACAACCTCTGGAACAGCGAAATCAACTAACGTGCCTTCTTCTGTTGGATTGAAGTTGACCGACGTAGATTCAACGGATTGACTTCCAACCGCAAACCAGTCTGCAATCGCTGCACATGATTCTTATCCACATATCGTCCTGACCGGCATTCCCATCGACTTCAAAGCGTCTCCAGCCACCCAAGTGAGTGAATGAACGAATGAGCGGGTAGGTGGCTAAGCGGGTGGCTGAGTGGGTGAGTAGACAGAAGCCGGGTAGAAACTGAAGATTGGTCGTACCAGGAATATGAAAGCCAACAATGACTGCATTCAACAGGGCTCTGACAGTGGTCCATTATATGTGAGCATGATGTTCTCTCTCCATATTTATCCTTATCTCTCCTCCTCCACACATCCGTGCCTCGATCCTATTGGAAATCACTCATGCATAATAAAGACCACTGAATATTAATTAAGTTATGTATATTCAAAACTCCGTTAGGAATGGCTGCCTATTCTCTATCAAATGCAATCTGGACAAAGAAAGCGCGCGTATGATTTTTGTTTGTATTTAAACATTTATTTCACGTAAAATCTATTAAAATTGTGTCAAAAATGTTTTTGTGCCAATGGCAAACTAATTAATACGTCCAATTTGAAATTATTTTAGACGATTTTTATGTTAAATAATAAAAAATAATAATTGTTAAATTCTGTGCATGCAATTATGTATTTTAATTCCAATCAGAATATCGCTGATAATATTTTGATTTGAAAACGTAAATAATTTTATTCTTTCTTTATGCTTTCTTGCCTGCAGAAATAACGTGCATAACTTATGCATTCTAATCATTTCACTGTTTCAAGTAGAAGTAACTTTTTGATTTTAATTTACAAGAATATTTTTAACTATTTTTTAATTTAATATTATTTGCTGAATTTTTACAAAAATTTTATGTTTTATGTGTTTTAACTGACCAAATATTGCAAATTTGATTTTTTTTTTGTTTAAATATAAATACTGAAGTAAACAAACATACAGCAGATTGTTTGAATTTTAAGGCAGCTTTTTTCAGTGTTTCTTAAAATCAAAAAAAAAAAGAAAGAAACATTTAATCACTTAAGAAGACAAAAAAGAAAAAAAGCAGGTAAAAAGCAGGAACATACAATTTTGTACAATTAGAGGCCGAAAATCATTTCCTTTAAACTCGGATGAAAATAATTCCTTGGCGAGGAAACATAAAGCACAATCTCCATCCAACTGGACGTCACTTTAAATTCCCATTCCTTGCTTTCCATCTGGAAAGGGTCCAGGAGGTAATAAATTGAAAAGGCACTAATCTTTCTTGATGAAAACCTGTATTAACAGGGACTTTAACTTGAGCACGGACGCCAAAAAAGCAGAAAAGACGCGGCCCTCGTAAAGCGTTCAGTATTTATATTTAATGGTCTTACTTTTCCTGACTGGCACCTAAAATTTCTTTACGACTTCACATCCCCTCCTTGCCAGGGCTAATTAGAATTGTTCCTCCATTTTAGGATCCCTAAAAGTTACGTGGATGTCGTTCATCCTTATTTACGATTACCTGCCTAGTTCTCCTCGTCGTCGTCGTCGTCGTCTTCTTCTTCTTCGTCTTGTTGTTGTTGTTGTTGTGGTGGTTGTGGTACAGATTGTGATGACATTGTAATGATAAATATAATTAATATATACAAATAAATTTTGTAAATGTTGGAATTCATAAATATAAGAAATAATAATAATAATAATAATAACAAAAACAATTATTTAAATTGATTTAAACTAATTTTTACAAAAGTAAAATATTTTTTAAAGAAAAACCGTAAATAAATAATAATAATTATAATAATTTAGTGGAAAGTAATTTTTGAAATAATTATAGTAATACTCAGACACCACTGTTAACGATCATTTTCAGTTATATTTAAGATTTGTTGTAAATTATTATCAACGGTTCTTTAATTGTAGACTAAATTTTTGGGGTATTAATAACGATGGAAATATTTTAAAAAATATTTATTTAATAAAATATTAAGTGAAATAATATTAATTCAATTTGATAAAGTTGCTCTAATATTGTTGCTACCACTATTAATAATAATAATAATAATAATAGTAATAATAATAAATAATAAATAATAAATAATAATAATAATAGTAATAATAATAATAATAATAATATAATAATAATAATATAATAATAATAATAATAATAATAATAATAATAATAATAATAATAATAATAAATAATAAATAATAATAATAATAATAATAATAATAAAATTACTTCTCTTTTCTCTTAAAATTTTTCCGGCCTTTTAAAAATCCCCGATAATAAATCTCCTTTCATTTGGACTTCCATTTGTTATTTTAAGTTTTTCTCTGAAAACAATAATTTTTTTTCTACGATTTTATTTTAAATGTTGTTTATTATTTTTAATTTGTAGTTAATATTTATCATTATTATTATATCATTACCATTCGTGGAAATAATGTATCCCTGTATTTGTATTTTTAGAATTGATTATTATTGATTTGTTTAATATATCGGTAAAAATATTATTTCCATTTTTTTATTTATGGTTTCATGTTTTTGACGTACGTCAGTCACAAGTTATTTGATACGAAGTCATGACATACGATGCATTCACGATACAAATCTATCGTCAGTTCATTGATTCTCATGTTTACCGTATATTACAAGTCTTTTGTTTTATTATAACATATTTAATTACGTATTAAAATTATTTTAAACTTAAATCTTATTTAATTCAATTCATTACCGACCAATCAAAGACCCTTTCAATTGAAATGACAATCCCGATTCATTTTTCAACAATGTTTATTGACAATAAAAATCTACAACATCGGTAAATTGTTGACAAAAAATTGTTGATGCAACATGCAATCTTCTTCGATTTGCCCACGTATACATACAAAGCGCATACAAAACAAATATCGATACAAAGTTGAACTGCTTTGTTTCAAATTGTTTCAAAAAGTTTCATCACAATTTAAAGAAAAATAAAATTATAATCATTTACCCTCAGCAATTTTAACAAATTAATGAATTATTGGAAAAACAATTATTTTAAATTTTATTTTGAATATATTTTAAAATAAAAATTGAAATTATAAAATATAAATTTAAATAAAGTTGAAATAATAATTTAAAAAAATATAATGAAGTAAAGCAGTAAATAAATGGGTAAAATAAAGTTTAATATATTTAGACATTTAATATTTAAATCACAACAATAATAAATAAATAATAATAATAAATTGGTAATAATAAATTGGTAATTCATGGTGTTTATAATTTTATTACCAACAATTTGTTAATCAATTGATGAATATTTATTTATACAGTTTCTCTTAAATTCGTGCATAAATTTGCATACCAAACAGTAAAAAGATACATTTTGAAAATGTCCACAAAATTAAAGAACAGCATTTTTTAGAAATATTCGACGAATTTATTTTAAAGAAAACAAAAAAAATACTGAATTAACAATTGTTAAAAAATATTTTTTAATATTTAATAAACAAATTTATAAAAAAAAATTATTTTCTAAGAAATTGCTTCGAAGGTTTATTTGGTAGAAAAGTCTGTGAAATATGTGAGGTTCATCTCAGGAGATTTCCTTTGATTTTGTGGGATCAAATGGTATCTATCAACGTAGTCCAATTACATTTCTTGCATTTTCTCTTATTTTTTTCATTATTATCTTTATTATTAATATTATTATTATTTTTAATCATATTTAAATCGATATCGAAATTATGTTATATTTGATTTCCTGAATGACTGCGTCGTTGTAAAATTTCTACTGTTTTTTATGTAATTATTAAAAATTATAAAAATAATGTTGAAAACAAAAATTTATAAGTTGAAAAATACTGAAATAAAATTTTTTAACACAGTATTATTGATGTCTCTTGTAAAGTATTAAAAATGAATATTTCGTAAAATAATAATAAATATTATTTTAATTAAAAAACAAATTCACTGGCAGAAATATTCAAAATGTCTTCATATTTACCAAAACATAAATTTGAATTATTGTAAAAATAGTAATTATTTCCAAAATATGTGTACAAAATTCAAAATCAAAGAAAAATATATATATATAGACATATTCTCGCCACGAAAGAAAATTATTTTCAAGATGAAATGAAATATTTATAAATGGATACGACCCCCGAAACAACCATGTTGAACTGATGTGGACGATTTACATTAAACATTTATCCATTCATTTGTGGTTAAATCATCGAATATAAATCAATTATTTTGGTTAAATTGAATTTATCGTTTATCTCTCGAAATCTCATCTTCGTGGTCCAATAGCAGGCAGACGTAGAGAGATTTTAGCGGGAGGTTTCTATTTTGAAAATCAATAATTTTTTCTGTGCAGTAGCTTTTCAAATGCACACGGGCTGTAATAAAGAATTTGGCAGATTGCTCTAAGCAGAGAATTTGGCTAATTTTAGACTGCCTAATGGTTCATCTTTGCAGAGCGTGCCCTCTGTTTTTGCAAGACGACCTTTTATTATCAGAAGATTTCAAGTGATGATGATGATTCGACGATAATAATAATAATAATAATAATAGTAATAATAATAATAATTATGCATTTTCGATGCTCAGAATGCAAGAATCGTCTGCCATTTGAACGTATAAAGTGTTGCAGAAGCATTTTTCCTGCAGATGCAACTTTGGGACATCGTCAAAAACAGATTTTTCATCTTGACGATGACTAACAGTGGATACTTTATGATGAAGAAAGTTGTGTATCTTAAAACATGCAACAAGTGATGATAAACAAATAAATTTAACAAGAAATTAAAAGAATTTAATTTTATTTGTCATTGATTTGAAAAAAATAATTAAATCAATGCATTAATGCTTGAATGATTGATGGGTAGGAAAATCGGCAGACTGGGGGCGGGTGAATTACTGGTGGGTGGGGGTGCATGGACCATGCACCGTGGTTTCCATGCAAAGAATTCTTAATTGAAGACGCTTTCGACTCAGCTTTGATTCCAACGACTACAGATTTCCTTCCATTTCTCAGATGTCGAATGAAATTTGCCCTTCTGAATTTATTTGGCAGGCTAAATGTCCTGCCAGGAATTATTTTTTTCTTTTTTAAAATAAAAAATTTTAAAACTTAAATCTATTGGACGTAAAAGAAAAAATATGAACGTATTTTCTGAAATAAACGATTATAAACTTTTAAATCGGATAAATAATGCACAATAAATGTGGTTTGAAAATGAATTAATTCATTTTCTATATTATGGAGATTTGAATTTTTTGTTGGAATAAATGACTTATGCACTGAAAGGATAAATATTAAAATATTAAATTTGGAAAAATAATTCAATTTCGTATATTTATAGAATTTACAGATGGATATTGTAAGTAAACTGAATTCACTTTTTAAACTTTGAGCAATATTATAAGATTAAAAATTGAACGTGGAATGGTCTTTTAGCTTTATATTTATATTAATATACCTGATTATTAAATTAAATTAAATTAAATTATTTATTTATTAATTAATTTATTTATTTATCATCGTAAATTCTCAAAATTGACAGCTCTATCTTTACAATGAAACCAGTTCTTGTCATTAGAAGTCTAGAATTGTTAGAATGAAAAATGAAACCGAAAAGTTGACCAAGGAAATGCGCCTGTAATTGGACAGGAAGACTTAATCTTCACTCCTACGTTTCAGACACACGTCTTCCAGGTCGGCAGATATTTTTAGCACGGAAAATTACATCTCCCTCATGCGTTCCTTTAAGGAACAGCCGAGCACACGAACAGACAAGCATGGATGCATGCAGACAGACATGCAGACAGACAGACAGACGAAGAGACATTCAGCCTTTGGAGGAGGAGGAATAGGAGGAGACAGACAGATACACAGAGAGACATGCAGACGTACGAAGGAGATGGCAGAGACAGGCAGATGCAGGCGCATACATCAGGACTGGTCCAATATGCCGGCCTGCACGCTGCGATCCGCCATTGAATTCCGGATTTTGTGGAAAAACGAAACGTAGATCACAATCTATTCGAATGAGTCTGTCGCTAGAACTTTGGGGGATTACTTGACGCATCACCATCCCAGCCTGTGTCACGTTCCATTGGGTGGGCGTGGCCTCTTTCCACCGGTGGGCGTGTCTTCCGAGAGGGGAGGTGGAAATGATGACGAAAGCCTGGGTCAAAGGTCGGGGTGGGGTCGCCTTAAAGATTTGACCTCTCGGCCAAATGATGACACCGTGGGGTTTTGAAAGATTTTGAAATATTTCCAACATAGACAGTCAGATTGATACCGAGAAATTCGTAATAAATTGGTCTCGGATTCCTTTTTGAAATCATTTCTGTTCCAATTTTGCATTTAATGGAGAAAATGTGCAGAAATTCAGAATATTTTGTGCAGCTGATGAACAGAATTAACCTGTCTTTAAATGTTTGTTTTCATTTCATGACAATTAATGCAAAAATGGGACCGAAAAGGTCATAAATGGAATAATAAAACCTTATGAATTGCAAATAATAAAAGATAATATTAATATTATTTAATACCACATTTTTAGTCGATATAAGAGAAAATAAATGATAAATAGTAACTAAAACATGCAGAAATCAGACGATTAATTGAAAGTAATGTCTGCCAAAACTTCTTAAAAGCCTCGTGTTTTTACAAAAAATTCTTCCTTTACGAATGCAAATGCGTTTCTTTTCGATGTTATTTATTTCATTTTAGCACGTATTTTCTTATTATTTCTAATTTAGAAATCATTTTTTTCGATTTTAGTATAATAATAATAATAATAATGATAAAAATTATGATAATAATAATGATAATAATAATAATAATAATATTTATATAATAAGCTATTATTACGAACTGATTACAGAGAGAATCATTTGAAAGGGCATACTTTGTTGGAACAAAATTAATAGAATTGTTTTCAAATTGTCCAAATAACAACAATAATAATAGCAATGACATCAATAATAATCGATAAAAATAATAATAATATAATTCATAATAATAATAATAATAATATAATTAATAATAATAATAATAATAATAATAATAACAACTGCCATTCAGGATATTCACGTCGACATTCCTACAATTTCAGAATTAATTTCGCAATTTGTATTAAATTCTTTCTTTTGAATTCGTTCAAAATATTTTCAAATATTTTCAAATAAAATTTAAAAAAAAAATTAAAAATAAAAGAATAAATGAACTTAATGAAAATACGAGAAAAGACTAGATGTGTCGAATTGCTTCCTCGAATACTTGGTGTAAAAAGACCATCCACAAATGGATTGAACGACTTGATTGAAAAGCATTGATTGAAACAACCGACCGACCTCAGCTGGTCAACGGGACGGTTGGTTGGTTGATTGATTGATTGATTGATTGATTGATTGATTGATTGGTTGACTTTTTGATTAACTCCTTGGTTGATTGATTGATTGATTGACTCGAGGACGACGATAAACAAGCACATTAGCACGACACAAGGGCACAAGACGACACTAATCAAATATTTCAAAGTTCACCAACCTATTTTGACCTATGTACAAACAACTCTAAATAGATGAAATCATTCCTCCCTTCTTCCAACGACAAACCATCCAACAAAACCTCCACTTTTCTTTCCATCAATCGGCACCGGAATGGCCGCCGATCTCCATGAGGGGAGGCGACAGGGAGCCCCCGGTGCCGTGGCAAGAAGCCGAGGTCGTCGAGGAGGGTGACCGGGCTGAACCGAGGTACCCCCCTAGTTTTGTCTTCTCGATTTCATTCAACTCTCGTATGGCTTGCACCTCTTTCTTCTCCTTCATCCTCCTGTTCTGAAACCAGATCTTGATCTGCCTCTCCGTCAGGTACAAGGTGTGACTGAGTTCGATTCTCCTTCTCCTCGTCAAGTACCTGTTGAACTTGAATTCCTTTTCCAGCTCCAGGGTCTGGTAGCGGGTGTAGGTCTGTCTGCCTCGTCTCCTTTGGTTCGAATTCGGACCTGCCATTTGGGAAGCATACGAAGGTGTCACATGATAGGTTATGGTACGTGTGTCAAATGGTAACCATTGGTGATTGTTAGTTAAAATGTCAGCTTAAGCATGCAAGTAATTTAATTTATTTATAATAATAATGACTTAGAATTGAATAATATTAATTTAATATTTATAACATATGAATTTCTAACGATGGCTCATCGCAGTTCAATATATATTGAAACATTGAGGCTCGCAGCGTCAACCTCATGTGGTATTCTAATTATTAAAAAATGTAATTAATTATTTTAATTATAATCGTTTATAAATTACTCGAGAGCCAGACGGATGCAATTTGGAAATTCCAGAAGACGCTCCGGAACGGATGGAATGTTCGGTAAAGGAGATGGAAATGAAAGCAGACGATTAACAGCCCACGGCTTTAAACCGCGATTTCACACAAAGGCCAAGGTCGTTTCATTTTTATTTCGATCACTCAATTATCAATTTATTATTCATAAAGAGATTCAAGTGGCAATTTATTTTAAATCTGTTTCCCTTTAATTTTCAATAATTTTTAATTATCTTCAATAATTTAATAATTTTTATTTGAAATTTTTGATTAGAAAATTATTTTGGAACAAAGAATTCATCGCAGTTATTATGACTATAATTCTTTTATATTTAGTCTGAATTAAAATTATTATTGATTTATTTATTTTTTAATTTATCAAATAATTATTTAATGCATCAAGTTATCGTTGTTTTTTATTATTGTAATTGTAGTATTACGTAATTTCAATTTTAAGATCATCATTTAAGACAAATTACAAACACAAACGAACCTAATTATAATAATTATATTATTATTATTATTATTATAGCACGTGATATTATTATTATTCAACATTACACGTCCTATCATGTAATCACAGAGATTTACAAACGTTTGTACAACCAAGGAATTACATCATCCTCATTAAATATTCATTTCCTTGTCCGTTAACAGGGTCATGTTTACCATCCATCCTTGCTTCGTTTTTATTTGCTGAGGTTCAAAAGCAAGGTCTGCCTCCGACCAATCGCGTCGAAGGTCAATGAGTCTCAAGGTCGAATGAATTTCTAATTGCTGAGTCCAGCATCGAGTGTGTCGTGTTTTGGACGTTGAAACGAAAATATTTTTGGACATATTTTTTGTATTTTTAATGTTTTTTTTGTGTTATTTCTGATTATGTTGTGTTATTTTCAGTTAATTTCAGTTGCAAACCACTCAACGCACCCGATGTGTTCAACCTTTCTATTTAAAGCATCCACCCATGCGACCAGATCCATCAGTTATAACCACACTCTTATAATTCAAGTTTATAAAAGGTCAATCCTAACCCTAACCTCCGATTATAGAAGGACAATCCTAACCTTAACCAAAAACCCTCTGTTATAGGGAAAATGTTACGAAAAGTCAACCCTAACCCTTGGTTAAAGAAGAATCAAACCTAACCCTAACCATAATTCTATAACAGAGGGTTATGGAAAGTCAACCCTAACCCCTGGCTATAGAAGGTCATTCCTAATCTTAACCATAATCCTCTGTTATAGGAAAAATGTTATGGAAAATCAACCCTAACCTTAACCCTTTGTTTTGGACAGCCAACTCTAACCTTAAACTCTGGTTATAGAAGGTCATTCCTAACCCTAAGCACACCCCTATAACAGAGGGTTATGGAAAGTCAACCCTAACCCTAGCCCCACAACCTCATGGATCGAAAAGCCTGTCCTGAAAGCACTTTAGTTATTTTTGTAACCACAGTCGGAGAAAGGTTTAGAACCAAAAATTTTCCAAGCAAAAATTTGGCACTCGATGACCCCGTACAGACGTTAAAGGGCGCAGACTATTTTATAATTTTAAATTCAATATTTTTAAAAATAAATTTAATATAAATTCACCTCTCACCCCCGGGGAAAATTTCCAAGCCCTGCCGAGATTACAATGCGATGTGTCTCCGAATAAGAACATAGATATTCTATATGTCTGGTTATATGTAAATATAATTAACTGATTATCAAGTAACCAAGTGTTTGATTAACAATTTAATTCAAATTAAAGTTGAATAAATAGGATTTTAAATTTTAAAATTAAAATATTCCACCAATGTTTTGATGAATAATTGAAATAATTATTAATTAATTGCCGATTAATCTTTTGCTTCTTGTTCTCGTGTTCTTGACCTCTGCTGGGTCACTCTGTTCGACCTTTGACCTTTGAACTTGTTTTGAATTATACTTAGTTTACTTAGAATTTGATCTCCGACATAAAATAAGTTTCGATTTGAAGTCGTTTTCAGTTTAATTTTATTTATTTATTATTATTATTATTATTATTATTATTATTATTATTATTATTATTATTATTATTATTATTATTATTATTATTATTATTATTAATAAATATTTCACGTTTTTGATAAATTTATTTTGTTGTAATGTTTAATTAAAAGCCAATTATAAACCATACTGGAAACCATAGTAACCACGACCATGGTTTAATTTGTAAATTAAGTTATTTTTGCATTTATGCTAAGAGGGGTGAAAAACGTTATTGAATTATTTACGAGATGAGGAGGAATGGCCTTGAGTTGTAAACGATGTTCTGATTTGGGTTTTTGTTTCAACAAATGATTGCTAAAAGTGAACTTAACTTGTGAAATAAGAAAAAGAAAATGTCCCACAGCGATACTCGATCTGATGAGTTTTTATGGAAAGACATGTTCGGTTCTTTTAGAACGAATTATAAACAATAGTTTAGCGTTTAAAAATAATTTATCATTATTAGCGGATATTCAAGTATTTTCGATTAAAATTGAAATTGTAACCAATAATTTAATTTAATTTTATTTATTTATATTAATTCGATTATACGGATAAATACGGATTTGCAAATTGTGCAATTGGATTTTGACTCTAATGAATTTAAAATACATTGTTTCCTTTCTGAATAAGAATGACGCACGATGCTGATCACATCTTCTGGCCAACTGTGCCCGCGTTCTATTGCAGTCCGCGGACCTATACATCTTGAGGGATGCTTTTCCGTCCAACTGCTTGTTCATCCATCCACTCTTCCAGTCATCCATGCGTCTGACCGTCCGTCCGTCCGTCCATCCGTCCATCCATCCATCCCTCCATCCATCCACATATTGATCTGGCAGTCGTAGAAGATGCAATGCCTTCTTTGATTGATGCTCAACTCCTGACTCAGTAACGTTCCTAATCGATGAGGAGGAAGCTGATGATGGTGATGATGATGATGATAATAATGATGATGATGACGACGATGACGACGACGATGATGATGATGATGACGACGACGACGATGATCCGGAGAGTGAGGAGGTCGTAAAGTCCAATGAATGACTCAACAGGTCTCCTTCACAACGATGTCAAGTCGGATTCAAAATGGAATTGAAACGTCGTCGCCATGGAAACGCCTTTGTTTTGTTGGTTTATTATTTTAAATTATTTTTTAAATTGTATTTTAAATCATTTTAACTTTTTTTTACTCACATTTTAAACGTCATTGTTTTCGATTTATTATTGTTTTTAGAGTTTCATTCATTCATTCATTCATTTATTCATTCATTTATTCATTCATTCATTCATTCACTCATTCATTCATTCATTTATTCATTTATTTATTCATTCATTCATTCATTCATTCATTCATTCATTCATTCATTCATTCATTCATTCATTCATTCATTCATTCATTCATTCATTCATTCATTCATTCATTCATTCATTCATTCATTCATTCATTCATTCATTCATTCATTCATTCATTCATTCATTCATTCATTCATTCATTCATTCATTCATTCATTCATTCATTCATTCATTCATTCATTCATTCATTCATTCATTCATTCATTCATTCATTCATTCATTCATTCATTCATTCATTCATTCATTCATTCATTCATTCATTCATTCATTCATTCATTCATTCATTCATTCATTCATTCATTCATTCATTCATTCATTCATTCATTCATTCATTCATTCATTCATTCATTCATTCATTCATTCATTCATTCATTCATTCATTCATTCATTCATTCATTCATTCATTCATTCATTCATTCATTCATTCATTCATTCATTCATTCATTCATTCATTCATTCATTCATTCATTCATTCATTCATTCATTCATTCATCATTCATTCATTCATTCATTCATTCATTCATTCATTCATTCATTCATTCATTCATTCATTCATTCATTCATTCATTCATTCATTCATTCATTCATTCATTCATTCATTCATTCATTCATTCATTCATTCATTCATTCATTCATTCATTCATTCATTCATTCATTCATTCATTCATTCATTCATTCATTCATTCATTCATTCATTCATTCATTCATTCATTCATTCATTCATTCATTCATTCATTCATTCATTCATTCATTCATTCATTCATTCATTCATTCATCATTCATTCATTCATTCATTCATTCATTCATTCATTCATTCATTCATTCATTCATTCATTCATTCATTCATTCATTCATTC
Source organism: Hirudinaria manillensis (assembly GCA_034509925.1). NCBI lineage: Eukaryota > Metazoa > Annelida > Clitellata > Hirudinida > Hirudinidae > Hirudinaria > Hirudinaria manillensis. Next base: position 2,315,792 of record CM067535.1, on the reverse strand, counting down.
ATTCATTCATTCATTCATTCATTCATTCATTCATTCATTCATTCATTCATTCATTCATTCATTCATTCATTCATTCATTCATTCATTCATTCATTCATTCATTCATTCATTCATTCATTCATTCATTCATTCATTCATTCATTCATTCATTCATTCATTCATTCATTCATTCATTCATTCATTCATTCATTCATTCATTCATTCATTCATTCATTCATTCATTCATTCATTCATTCATTCATTCATTCATTCATTCATTCATTCATTCATTCATTCATTCATTCATTCATTCATTCATTCATTAATTCATTCATTCATTCATATTCATTCATTCATTCATTCATTCATTCATTCATTCATTCATTTCATTCATTCATTCATTCATTCATTCATTCATTCATTCATTCATTCATTCATTCATTTATTCATTCATTTATTCATTCATTCATTCATTCACTCATTCATTCATTCATTTATTCATTTATTTATTCATTTAATTATTTTTATATTTATTTAAAAATAAATTCAATTAATTCCTGCTCCAATTGTAAATTCATTTCCACGAATTTTTTGCTGTTGTATTTCAATGGCGTCGAGGAAAGTTGTTTTTCTAAGCTTTCGACTCAAAACGTTGATTTGTTTCATGAAATTTTATGGCCAGGTTTGCACGAGAAACTGTATAAATGATATTTATTGGAGATATTATGGTCATAATTAATTGATAAATGATATTTACTGGATATATTATGGTCATAATAAATTGATAAATGATATTTACTGGGTATATTATGGTCATAATAAATTGATAAATGATATCAAATGGAAATATTATCGTCACATCAAGAGGACTTTATAATTTTATGAAGATTAGAATCTAGACATAAATTCATTAAATAATTACATTAATATTATGAATAAATAATTTGTGTTCACGCATAATTACGACCATAATATATAGTGGGTCGCAATGTCATCCATCGTAATCTTGGTTACCATCGTCATCATCATCATCATCATCAATATTTTAGGAGATCGAAATAGCCACTGGATCAAAAGAAAGCAGTCTGCCTCTGATGAAGGAGGCATGGATGGACGGATGGATGAATGGATAGACAGATGGAGGGATGGATGAATGGATAGACAGATGGAGGGATGGATGAATGGATAGACAGATGGAGGGATGGATGGATGGATGGAGGGGTGAATGAATGGATGGACTGATGGATGAATGGATAGACAGATGGAGGGATGGATGGACAGACGGGCAGAGAGATGGGTGGGTGGGTGGACGGATGGCTGGAGGGACGAATGGATGAATAGAGATTCGAAGAGAGCCCAAAGATGAGTACTGGGTACTAATGGACTCAGCAGGAGCATGTAATAAATTTGTCTGTGGATTAGTCAAGGTTACAATATCATTTGACGTTGAATATAATTTTCAACCACCTGTATTATTCATCACCTTTGTCGTTCAACCAATCAGGAAGTGCAAGAAATAATCTTATTATAATAATAATTATTATTATTATTGTTATTATTATTATTATTATTATTATTATAAACAATGAATAACATGATGTACATACGACTATCACATAATTTAAATCAGTGATATAACACGTTATAATGCAATTTTAATGTTAAATTATCGTAATTATTAAAATAGTTTAGCGCTGTTGCCATGGTAATAATAATAATAATTATAATTATAATTATAATTACAATAACAATGGTTAATTATTAAAATCACTTGTAATAACAAATATTCTTCCAATCACGTTTGGTTCTGACCGGAAATGCGAGTTAAAATGTAATGTGTTTTTTTTTGCCTGACAAATAAATAAAACCATCATCATCATTGTCGTCGTCGTCTTCGTCACCATTATCATCATCATCATCATCATCGTCATCATCATCATCATCATCATCGTCATCATCATCATCATTGTCGTTGTCGTCGTCATCATTTAATAATTAATTATATTTTGTTCATCAAGCCACTGCTTTGATGTTAGCTTTGGAATCTTCTCGTTGATAGTGATGATGTTGATGCCAGAAACAAATAACAATTATAATAATGATGATAATAATAACAATATTAATAATAATAAAAATAATGATGATAATAAAAATAATAAAAATAATAATAATAATAATAATGATATTAATAATGATAATAATAATATTAATAGTAATAACAATAATAATAGTAATAATAGTAACAATAATAGTAAACAAGTCTTATTATAAATTTTTTATTGTTAACCACAAAAGCCACGAATAAATGACACAAGAGACGCCTTTAAGCGTACATCGTTCGTACACGTTCAGACGCTAAAAACTCTTCTTTGTCATCATTCCGTGAGTATGGCATGTCATAGCCGTCATCATCAACATCGTCAACGTCGTCGTCATCGTCATCGTCATAGTCATCGTCATCTTCATCATCATCATCAACATCAACATCATCACAAATTGAAAAGCACTTTTCCAGAACTGATGATCGCTGAAAAACTAGAAATCTCCTGTACTGGAATGTGTCATTGTCCATTATAATGAATTTAAGAAAATTCCCAAGAGCATGGAAAAACCCATCCGTCAAAGCAGAAAAAGAAATCGAAAGTGGAAAAACGGAACCGATTGCACGGAGAGAAAGAGAGAGAGAGAGAGAGCGTACGTACGTACGTACGTTAAGAGGGATGTGCTCGTGCGCGTGCGTGAGCGTGTGCACGAGAGTATGTGTTTGTGTACACTCCGTCCGGATTGGAGGAGGTATTAGTCACGTGACGCGATCAATCTGCCGAGGCAAATCGATAGCGAACCATCTCTTCTCAGACGACGGATGGAAGACTTCCATGTTCCCGGAGTCTGTCATTTAACAGGGCAACGTCACGGAGGCGGATGACGTCAGGAGGTTTTTTTTTGGACGCGATGAGGATTGATGTTTAGTTTTTGTTTTTAACGAAGGTGGGCTTCAAGTTGTGATTGATTGGTTGGTTGGAATGGTGGATTGAAGAAGGGATGAATGATTGGCGGATGTGTAAATGGATGGAAGGATGGACGGATATGCAGCTCTTTAGCAGAAGGAGACATTTTCCAAATAATAAAATTTAATCATAAATGGGCCAAAAGTTGTAAAAAGAAACAAACCGCATTGAAAGTTAACAAAATATTGCAAATCATGTGTAATTAACAACAACAATAATAATAATAATAATAATAATAATAATAATAATAATAATAATAATAATAATAATAATAATAATAATAACAATAATAATAGAATTATTGATATACAGCCACACATATGTATATATAACACATACATGTATTACATATACACATACTTCACACGCACATACTCTTGTATACAATATATATGGGCTCTTGGAAGGGTTATTTCCATGGAGCTCTGCATCTATTCCAGCAGCCAATGACTGATGGTCCCGGATGAGGAGGATTTCATGGGAAACTCCCCACAACCACCCAGCGGCTCCCCACCCACGTCGTGAATTATGCCACGTCACACGAAGAGCGACTGTGCGCGTACGTGATAAAACATGCTTTCCCTTCACCACCACCACCGTCGTCGTCGTCGTCGTTGTCGTCGTCGTCGTCATCCAGCCACCCAGTTTCAGCTGCCTCGACTGCAAGGGCTTCGGAGTTTGATGACGTCATGGCTGCCGTTTGTCTTGATGATGATGATGATGATGATGATGACCCCAACTTTTGAAATTTTTTGGATTCATTTTCTTCACATTGTTACGGAATGAAATTTTGTTTTCCGATCGTTGCATAATTAAAATTAAAATTATTATTATTATTGTTATTATTATTATTATTATTATTGTTATAATTTTCCATAAATTATTCATAATTTTCCCATCAAAGCCACCTCTGATCTCACGCCACATTTCAGAGAACATGAAACGATCCGTGAACAGGCTCGTCTACATATCGACGATTATTATTATAATGACCTGCTTGAATATTAATCAGAGGCAGGTCATCAATATTCATGGGTATTGCTTCAATCCTCTCCGAGGCAAAAGAAAACAAACCAGTGCCCGGCCACAAGCAGAGAACCACAGCTGCTCCAGCTGCAGTTACTGCCTTTTTAGATCCATGATTGATGGATCGAAGGAAGGGAGAGGCAAAGTAAGGGAGATGCTGACTTTGGAAAAAGTAAGGGCTGCGAGTGAGAGATGGATATAAGGGAGAGACTCGTCGGTGATTGATCTCAGCAACTGGGTTCTGTTTTCAAGAGCTTCGGTTGCTCCTCTTCCTCTTCTCTGTTTTTTTTTTTTTTCAATCCGTTGGAATGAAACGGTTTTTTTTTTGTTTTGTGAAATTTGTCTTGCTTTGTTTTGTATTTGTTTTATGTATATGTTTGTTTGGTTGGTCGGTCGGTCTGTTGGTGTGTTTGTTAGTTCGTATACTTTCACTTTCACTGTGCAGGTGTTTGTACAAGTTGAGGACAGTCCGGAGACGAAAATGGGTTTTTCGATCCAACCATTCGAGGTGCACCCTCCATTACAACTTTCCAATCAAGCTTAAAGTCTACAAGAAGGAAGCACGAACAGCGACCACAACAACGACTAGAGCAACAACGACATCGTCAACGCTAGCAACAACAGCATCGTCATCATCGCCAACAACTTACCGACGATGGACATCCACGGATAAGATGGCGTTGGCTGAAGTTTTCCATTCTTGACCGTCTGAGTCTGACCGGACAAGTTCTCGCAGGAAAGCGTAGTCGAAGCCGGCGACGAGGCACGACTGCCGGAGCGACTGCTGTTGTTGTCGTCGTCGTCGCGAGAGGTCGACAAGAGACCGATGTCGCCGATGCATCGTTTGTTCTCCTTTCCTTCGTCTTCCTCCTCCTCGTCGCCCTGAGAATGGTACTTTTCCTCTTCTTGTTCGCTTGTCTGCTCGGATCTGTACGAGTACCTGCTGCCCGCCTGGAAAGACTTTCCAGGGACTCGACTGTCGACGCCGATGACTAGCGAGGAGTCGAAGTTAAGTCTGTCGCTTTTGTGGATGTCGTTGCTGTTGCTACTGCTGCTGTTGTTGTGGTTGTTGTGGATGTTGCCGTTGCTGTTGTTGTTGTCGTCGATGTTGTTGTTGTTGGTGTCGGCGATGCAGCTGCTGAGCGAGAGAGCGTCGTCTAGACTTTTCGATGTCATGGAGTTGCCGATCTGATAGCTGTTGTGCTGTTGTTGTTGTTGGTGGTGGTTGTTGTTATGATGATGGTGGTGCTGTTGTTGATGGTGATGATGATGCTGTTGTTGTTGATTTTGATGATGGTGATTGTGATGTTGATGTTGGTGTTCCTGGTTGTTGTGGTAAATGGAATCAGACTGGAATGTTGGAGAACTCTGAGTCATCTGATGAGGAGGAGGTGGAGGAAGAAGAGGAGGAGGTTGGATGAAGTTTTCAGGGTATGATTTACCCGGAAAGGTCTTTCCGTAACCATCGCCGGAGTTGTTCATTTGCTTGTCGCAGATTTTGTCGGCGAATGAGCTGCTCCTGCCTTTAGCCATGACGTCCTGACTTGATGAGATCGAAGCTGGTTCGCTGTTCGGAAAGTTGTGCGGACCGAGGGAGTAGTCGAAGGATGACTGTTGATGCGGATCGGGACCTGGAGGATGGTGGGTCTGCTGAGACCTTCCGAACGGATTTTGGGAGTTGTAGGCCTGGAAAGGTGACGTAAACGAGGGCGCACCGAACAGCGGAGGGTAAAGGTCATTGGACCTGTCGTAGGAATTCGAAAGGTTTCCGTTGTCGAACTGCAAAGGTCTCTGGTAGCTGGCAAACGCTGAATTCGGAAAGGACTGATCGAATTGACCTTCGCCCGTCATCTTCGACAGGCCGGGGTGATAGGGTAGGTTGTTCAAGCCCTGCGATTGGAATGAATTGGAGATGGGCGGGAAGTTGTTGATCGGGGTTATCGAGTTCCTGGACGCTCTGACCTTAGGCTGAAGGTTAAACTTCTTACCCCCCAGTGAGGGGGATTGGCCATGTTCCCCCAAACTTGGAAGCTTTCTCGTATTTGAGACTTCAGAGCTTTCGAAGTTTTCCAGAGCGAATCTGTAGCCAGGATAGATGGACTGCGGTTGATAGTTTGGCAGCTTTTTGGCGGCCTCTCCGAAGGGCTGATGGAGCGATCCCTGGTATCGGAATTGCGGCTGAAACATCTGATTGGATGGATTAGGAGGATGGGAGAAGTTGAAAAAGGTGTTGGGAAATGTTTGCGTCTGTTGGCAGTGCCAGGGATTCTGGAGGCCCGGGTTCAGTTCGTCGGAAATGCTGTTCCTAGGTCCGTAGAAGGTCGATCCGTAGGTAACGAAACCGGATTTGAGGTCGGACTTGGAGGGAGAAGAATCGATCATGTCGCCGGGTTTCTGATTGAACTGTTCCTGTGATTGATTGAGACCGTCAAACGCGGAGAAATTATTGAAGAGCGGAAACTGATCCACGCTCGGCTTGTTGCTTCCGTCTCTCGAGGGTGGAGGATGAGGAGACTGGTTGAGGTCCTCCAAGAAGGACCGATGGTGCTGGCCGTACATCCCCTGTCCCGCGAGTAGATCGCTCGACCCGAATGCAGCCGCTATGTTGTTCTGGAAAGCATCCCTAAAGTCCGAGATGGAAGTGAACGGTTTGGAGTAAAGTTCATCCGACTGTTCTGAGTAACTTTGGTTGGGGAGAGATGAGTAGCTGCTCGGAGCCCTTTCCAAGTTAGCCAGTACGACCGGAGTCGACTGCGACGATTCTGGCAAGAAGCAGGTTGCAATGTTTTCGTTGTCTCCATTGTTGTTGTTGTTGTTGTTGCTGTTACTACTGCTGTTGTTGTTGTTGCTGCTTGAAGACGGACTTGTTGACGATAGAGGAAAGTTGCTGCTGTTGTTGTTCAAACTTTCAGATGAGTTTTTGAAATTCCTCTCGAAATCATCGCTTCTGATCATTCCAACAAAACCAAGATCGTTGCAGAGAGACGCAGAACACATGATACCAGTTGAGGCAGCGCTAAACTTTGACCTTTGACATTTTCTAAACTCGGGTTCAACTTCAATTTTTGTGTTTGTGTGTGTGTCGGGTTTCAACCACTGTTAACGATCACCTGATCTTTTTGAAGGTTCAACTGCAGTGCTGGAAAAAATGTTTGGAATAAAACTTAACGAGATAGATTTAATTTTACAATTTATTTTATAATTTTATAAATAATTGAAAACTAATTAACATATTTGACTCGACAATTAATATAATTATTATTCAATTGCTTGTTTAAATTTTGAATTTCATGATATTTTGAATTAAAAATCTTCGAATATAAAAAAAAAACAACATAAAATTTGGAAATTTTCTCGAATAACTTGGAAAATTCGTGAATATTCATTAAATCATATTTTTGTTTATCTCTTATCACCAGCGACATCAACTACGTTATCATCATTTCATCGTCAGCATTTGTATTCCCAAACATCTTAGCCATCATTATCATTCCCGTTTCATCGTCATCGTCATCATCACCCTCATAATCATCATCATAATCATTATAGTTGCTCTGGGGCATCGTCAACAACGTCGTCGTCACCTCTGTGCCATGGGCCATCCTAAAGTTTTCATCATCGTCGTCATCGTCGTCATCGTCCTCATCATCATAATCATCACCACTGTCATTATCGTCAACATCATCATCATCATCAACAACATCAAGATAATCATGATCACGATCATCATCATCATCGTCGTCGTCGTCGTCATGAAATGTTTGTCCACGCACGGATCCAGAAAATTGTTTTCAATTATTTGAAATTATTCCAGCAAAATTAATGTCCGACATTTTATCGGAAATAAAAAAGAAATTAAAAAAAACATAATAATTCGTAATAAAAAATTGAAAATTACAAAATGATTGAATATTTTGTTAAAATGAAGAAAATTATGCCGAGTTAATAAAAATAAATGATTGAAATTAATCCATTGTTAAATGTATTTTTGATGCCAAAAATTATTTTCCAGCTTATTATTTGCAAATAATTGAAGTAATTTAATTAAACCTGAAAACGAAATTCGACGTTAAATTGAGAATAAATGAATTAATTTAAGTAGTGAAACAAAAACGCATATTTTCAAATTGAATAATAATAATAATAATAACATTAATAATAGTAATAATAATAATGATAATAATAATAATAACAATAATAATAATAATTATTATAACACTAATTATAATTATAATAAATTCAAATGACTACCTAATAAATCGTTAACAAGTTAATCAAACATTTCACAAGATGCCAAAAAAGACAGCATCATTCCAGGACGATGTAAATTTGCATATGTAAACAAATGTCATCATCATCATTATCATCATCATCATCATCGTCGTCATCGTCATCATCGGAGACAAACAACCACGAATGCATACAAAGCGATTTAGTAGCAACATGAAGCAAAACAAGACGTTGAAGATTTTGCGAGACGATACAAAGTCGTACAAATCAATACAATTACAAGCGCATACAACGCAACATTTCCACGCATACAAAGCTGCGAAACGCATAACGGACATACAAGAGTGTTGTTGCGACACAAATTCTTAAAAGCGATACTCAAATGATATTAGACAAAATAAAAATAATACTTAAAAGGGAATGAGATAAGTACATGATTGAAAAAATGATTGATTGAATGATTGATTGAGTGAATGATTGATTGAACGAAAGACTGAGTGGATGAGAATGTGTTTTTGGAGACCAACCTTTCATTAAGAGGGGCCTGATAGCGACGAGTGTCCCATAAAGGACTTTATTACACCACTAAACATCACCCATCAGCTGCTTCCTCTTCTCTCGTTTCTTGTTGTTGTTGTTGTTTTTCTTCTCGTGCACGTGTTGTTGCTGTTTCCGTGGTTGTTGTTGTTGTTGTTGTGGTTGCAATTACAGACGTCCGTTTAGTGTTGTTTGTGTCGGTAATAAAACCAGCCTCGTCTCCGTGGCAATGGAAGTCTTTCTTCGGCAGTTCTTTTTTCTCTTTTCCAACAACGACGACGACAACGACGATGACGACGACGACGACTACGACGATGACGACGATGATGACGACGATGATGGTGATGACAGTGTTTATGAGAACTCGCAATTAAATTCACCGCCGATCGTACCTGATGAGAACCACATATACACTCACATACACACACAGACACACACACACAGAGAAACTTGTCTGTGCGTGCTTACGTGCTTGTGTATGTGTATGTGTGAGTTAATTACAAAAACCGATTACAAGTTGAGGTTACAGGCTCATCAGGTTATTCTCGTATTCTCGTTTTAGTACGGGCACTGGCTCCTTCCAAAGCTCGCTCGTATTCTTGTATTGGCGCCTTTATTTATGGTCTATGCGTTATATTTGTTCGCATAAACACAGTCGCCCGGGAGGTTTATACACGTCCATTGCTGTGCACGTGAAAGGGAAAAGGAGGCGCGTACGTGATGAGGAACGTGCGTGATTCGAGTGTACCTGGATTAAGTGGCTACATGACACGGGCGGATTACGTCCATTGAATGAATGGACCGCCAAAACTTTGTGCAAGTTGTTTTAAGACGTTGAATACAAAAACATGTTTTTTACTGTTTTGTTTTGTGTTTTTTTTAATTTAAATATGTTTTTATGGCTGTCATAATTTTCCCTAATAATTATATATATATAATTATATTTAATTATATTTAATATATATTTTCTGAAAGTTTCGTCGTTAGTATTGTTTCAATAGAGCTGTTTTTAATTAAATTATTTTAACGTAATCGTGACAAATATAATTAATTTGATTGCAATAATAATGGAAATAAATTATAATCGTATGTATGCGCAAATAATTATTAATTTTGTTCTGTCTTCCTCAATGAATATTCCATGCGTTATAATCTGTCTCATGCAGGACAATGCACACCCTCAGAAGTCATAACCTTTTTTTTTAGGGGGAAGATTGTGACTAGGACCACGGGCCACCACACCTACCCCCTACCCCCTCTGGTCAGGCCCGTAACAGGGACCCTGAGAACATCATTATCAATAATTCGTTACAACGCCTGGATGGGCGTTTGTCGATGTTGAAAATGGACTTCCTATGTAAATGCTGGTCCATCAATTTGTTGGATGGATGAACAATGTCCAACGATGCATGGAAAATTATGTTTAATGTCCTTTCCAGGCTGCCTCGTGTCGTAACCAAATACAAGTTTTGTATTAGTGCCTCAAGCCCTCATAACGTCTCAATTTCGGCAGACGATGTCACATCGATAAATGACTTTAAAATAATTCCTTTTTATTTTTTTAAATTATAATAAAAAACAAACGTTGGTTTAAAATTTAAAAAAAAAAATTCTTCCATTAAACGAACGAATCCATTGCTCAGTAGAAAAGCAGGGATGAAGTTGAATTGATGGAGACCTTAAATCACAGAGCAAATACAATCACGATTTCAGATGAAGATGGGGAACAAATTTATGGAAGCATAAAATTTCCAATCCCTCTTCTCTGCGCCAAGGACATCCAAGGTGACGGGCATGCACAGGGCCAACCCCAAGCCCTACCAACCCTAGTTCCCCACACACACGTGCACACACACACATACATGCGCTAACACAGTCGCGCACAGAAACGGAGCACATGCGATACCTCGATGGATCTTCTGTCACGGACGGGCGCCCATCGTCTTTCATGACGAAAAATAGATCTCCCTTCTCCTTCTATTTCCATGCACGCGCATGGAAAACCTAAGAACGGAACGAAATTACCTCCGATACACGCAGACGATGCAGTGTTATATGTGTGTGCTTGTGTGTGTGTGCTGCTAAAATTGGAATTCTGTCCGAAATAAAAGCTCCAGAATGCCTGCCGGATAAAAAAGGCCGGGTGAGTGGGTGGGTGGCCCTGGGGAAAGAATGGGGGGCCTGGGTGTGTGGGTGGATGGATGGATGGATTAAGGGAGGTCATTGAAAAGGCCGGAGTGAGTAATGGAAAGAAGGAAATTGACTGGAAACGTGGAGATGGTGATGGAGCGAGGGAAGGCACGTGGAGTGACGTGTTGGCCACGTGAGGAGACGGTTTACGGCACGCCACCGGACAGTTCAGGAATGTCCATATTGAATGGAAGGCCGTCATTTCTGCTCCAAGACTGGTGGACTGAGATGAAAACATTCCTGGGGGACATTTTTTTCCAGAGAAGAATCTTCGGGCAAACAATTTCCGGTGATTTTTCTAGAATTTATATTAAAATATAAATATCCACGTGAATAAGGAATCTCCTGCTGCCAGAAATAATTGGACCAGAGCTAAAACTTTGAACGCCAAAAAACTGTTTGACATTAACGTCATATTATTAAATTGAAAATTCTGAAATTACAAGCAAAAGAAAATATTTAAAAATCATTTTTTAATATTTTAAAACTTAAATTTATAAACTTGAAATATTTCACCACATCTTAAATAGCTAAAAATGTCATTTAACCAAGAAATATACTTCTGCTGTCGATTGACACTCTGGCGACTGAATTATAAAATTGAATCTAAACCCTAGCGAATGATTTGAAAATTTGAAGCGATTAAAGAATTATTTATTCAAGTTATAATTTTGATTTCAAATATCATTTGAATTAATTTTTAAATTTTATTCATAAATAACTGTTTATTAATAAATATATAATTAATTTCAGATTTCTTTTGAATAAACAATTTTTAATATATAAAATTTATTTTATCAAATTGTTTATTTTTGATGAGATCTATTAACTCTAATAATATCATAATATAAACCACGAATTAATGGAAATTATTTTTATATTATTATTATTATTATTATTATTACTATTTTTTTTTTTAATATCGATATGCTCGTAGGATCATAAACAGATAAATAAATTCCGATTAAATTCCTATTGCCAATTAAATCCCACTTATCATCAAAATCTTGCAAGAAACACTCGCTGGAAGAATTGAAGAAATTCTGAAAAACACGAATACACGTTGAGTGTCGTTTTGAGATTAACAACAAATCCCGTTGCCATGACGACGAACGATGCCCTTATCTTGCTTATTGTTTTTGTTTTGTTGTTATCGTCGTTATCAGTGGCATCGCTGATATGAATGATATCATATCAGCGCCTAAACAACTGCTTCACAGATAAGCATGCTCTGTTGTGGATCAGCATTTTAACTGAAATCACTCATTTTTCACATTAAAAAATTAATTCTAAGAAAATGGGATTAAGTTAATTAAATGAATTATTAAACTATTTATAAATCAGTAAATTTATAAATCTCATTTAAACATTTAAGCATTATGCATCATTCAAGTTACTCATTGTGTCTCTAGAAATAAATGCAATAATAATTAAAAAGTTCAAAGGTCAAACTCAATCAACCAATCAGAGGACAGCAACGTTGACCTTTGAAGTGAGTTCAGAAATAAATTCTGTCAAAAAATCAGTTTTTAGTTGTTAAAGCAGTTCGGATCTTTTACTTCAACCAGGTGAGCGAAAATTTATTATGAATTATGATTATTATTATAATGCATTATAATAAATATATTATAATTATTATATGTTAATTCTACATTTTTATTATTTGTGTGATATAATGTAATATTTATAATGAATATTATTACATAAGCATCGCTAATGTTGTTATAGAATATCATTTTTATTTTACCTTATAATTATAATTATTGTTGTAATAATTATTAAATTACAATTTAAAAGCAAATGTAATTAAGAATGGCTTGCTATAAAGATGCTGGTCTAAGAATGATGACGTAAAATACGTATTAATAAAATCAATATTATCATTTTAAAATTAATTAAGAATGTAACATTAAAACTATTTTTGAATATAATAACATTAAAATTAACTACGATTATAATAAGCATTACAACTACATTTAAATCACTCTCAGAGACTCTCAGGCATGAATAACAAGGCCTTCCAACAAGAGGAGAACATCACTTCCTTTTCCGGAAACGATGACGTCTCCAGCGATCCTGATGGAAAAATGGAGGACGAATCGGTGAAGAAAGAAATTGTAAACAGTGAAGGAAGCACGAATTACATGACAAAAGTTAGCAAAATTATTTTCTAAATAATTGTTTTAAGTTTCAAGATTCAAAATGAAAATGTTTATTAAAAATAAAAAATTTTTAAATTAGTCAAAAGTGTAATATTAATTTGTTATAATTATATTCATCAAATATATTTATTTAATCACAATTAATCATTTATTATTACTAACATTTCCTAAAATTATTTCCAACTTAAAATCTGATCTCGGTCAATAATAATAATAATAATAATAATAATAATAATAATAATAATAATAATAATAATAATAATAATAATAATAATAATAATAATAATAATAATAATAATAATAATAATAATAATAATAATACTCGGATTAAATATTATTAAAACCATAAAGTATTGATTTAATTTTTTTTAATTTTGAATAATTTCTAAAAATTAATCCGTGAAAGAATGATTTTGTTCCGAATAAACTCAAAAATAAATAAATAAATAAATAAATAAATAAATAATGAATCATAAATAAATAAAAGCGACATTATCAAAACCAGTTGGACATGGAACCCGTCAAAAGACAATCCGGAAACTCCGCCATTTTCTTGGCAAGCAGTCCTTACGTCAACATGTCCAAGGATGACGTCATCAAGTTTTCCAACACTTCGTTCTGGAATACACTGAGGATTGTTTGCATTGTGAGTGATGAAAATTTATTATTATTATTATTGTTATTATTATTATTATACATTTAAATTAATATATTAAATTAATAATTAAGTTGTTCATTGATCCGTATTAATTTAATTTTAAGAAATTTAATGTTTTTCCCGAGTCACATGACACATTATTAAACAGTAGTTCAGGTCAACCAACCAACCAACCAACCAACAACCAATCAATCAATCAATTAATCAACAACTAAATTGAGCTTCAATCAAAGCGATTGTTTTTCCGATTTTCACAATTTCAGTGTCTGTTCTGGATCATCTGGTTGGCATTCCTTGCAACGGTGATTGGTTTAACAATCAGCACCCCAAGGTGCAACCTTCCGAACCCACACTGGTGGCAAAATGGCGTCTTTTACCAGATCTACGTCAGGAGTTTTTACGATTCAGATGGCGATGGAGTCGGAGATTTGAGAGGTTAATGAGGACATTAATTACGACAATAATAACATTTATTTATTTATTTATTACGTTTACTTGTTGATCAACCGTGATTTGTGTAAACTGATAAATAAAAACAATATTAATAGAAAAATTAATAGAACCAAAATCACCTGAAATATTAAACCACGTTTGTGCTATTTCCGTTGATAAGAATAAACATCAATAAACATAATAATTCATTATAAACGTAACCAAAGTTTATATTTCCTTCCCAAAACAACAACATCAACAACAACAACAACAACAATAACAACAACATCATCGTCAACATCAACATCAACAACAACAACAACAACAAAGGAATCGTCGAAAAGCTGCCCATTCTAAGAGACCTCGGCATAACGACAATCCTTCTGAGTTCCATTTTCAAATCGCGAAACAACGAATCCAAATCCGTCAACTTTTACGACAAAACCTTCGATTACGGATACGAAGTCACGAATTACTTGGAAATCGACGCCAGTCTTGGAAAACTCGAGGATTTCCAGCTTCTCGTTAAAAATTCCAGCGAAGCAGGTTATTTTTTGAAGAATTTTTCTGACGATTTAATTAATAATTGTAATTAATCATATTAATGAATAAATATAATTAATAATATTAATCAATAAATGTTATTAATACTAGTAATTTCTAGACCAATTCCTTCTATCAATAAAAGCTTCTTCAATGTCACAGACGAGAACTTATAGATTCATATAAATAATACTAATTATAATAATAATAATACAAATAAATATAATAATAATTGAAATAATAAATATATAATTTATAATTTATTTGTCAAGGATTAAAGTTGATACTGGATTTCGTACCGAACCACTCCGGTGTTGACCACCCTTGGTTTGAAAAATTCAAAGTCAGTTCCGGGTATTCAGACGGTTGGAATTATTACGTCTCTGCCAATCCACCCCCCAACAATTGGGTTAGTTTGCAATCAGCATGGATAAATTTAAAATAATTTATTATTTATAATATAAAATATATAAAATTATTTCAAATTTATATAATAAGTAATAGGTGAATTCATGTAACGCCAAAGCATGAGCATCAAGGGGGCGCTTAGACCATTTATGTAGCGCCGTTTCTTTGTGGTTCTTGTTTTTGAGATAGCTGTAGATTCGGCCAACTTACTGCATTAAATTTAAAGTCTTTAATTGGAAAAACATTTAAAAAATTTCAAATTCTCCTGAAACTGACAATTGACATGTAATTTATAATTTCCAGAAAACAGTTTATGGTGAAGATGCGTGGACCAAAACTGATAAGAATAAATTCTATTATCACAAATTCCTATCAACTCAACCTGACCTCAACTTGAGAAGCACAGCAGTTCAGAGAGAATTGGAGGTTTAAAAGAAATCATTAAAGATGCTTAAAAGTGGAAAATATAATTTATTCATAAAAATATAAAAAATATTCATTATCTTCATTATTATTATTATTATTATTACATTAATATTTATTATTAAAAGTGTTTTTAAGACTTAAAAGCGTTTAATTAAAAATAAAATTATTTATTTATTCAGTCAAGTTTAAAATATTGGTTGGACCAAGGAGTCGATGGTTTCAAAGTTGTGGCAACCGACCATCTTTACGAAGATGCTGACCTTAAAAACGAGGTCAACAAATTATTTATTATTATTATTATTATTATTATTTCGTTCATGATTATTAAATAATTTATTTAAAACTTACTATGATTTATTAACGAATTTAAATCAATTTAATAATTTACTTATTATGATTTATTAAACAATTTAATATGTAAATTTAATATTTCAGTCGTCAAAGGATCAAGAAAGTTTTTATCAAATCACAAGATGGCGCCAAATAGTAGAAAGAAATCAAACGAATGAAAAAAAAAGGTTTAACAATAATATTTATTATTATTATTATTATTATTATTATTATTATTATAAAAAAAAATTATTATTTATTATTAATTGTATTCATTATTGTTAATACCCATTTTTTCCTTTTTCCTGCTTTAGCTTCTCGCGTATCTCACAGTGAGCAAGGCCGGTGATTAAATTAAGGCTTGCACTCTACCAGTTGTCTCTCTCAATTCTTTTCCAAAGTGAACTTTCCGAAGAATTATGTGGCAGTGAGTTCCCGTAAATGGAGTAATAATCTTCTGTGATCTACCATGCCTCCGAGGAAGAGAACCGAAAAGAGTCTTTTTGGTCGTTCCCTGGTATTAACTCTACATACCCTTTGTAAAGTTCCTTTTTTTTTCTTAGCGTTTCCGGGCTTCCCGAGCGCGCCACTAACAATTTACCTTACCTACCGAACGACTTTACGCTTTCATTTTTTGTCACTTTTCACTTTATTTTTTCTTCCACATCCGGTTGATTTCAATCCCTCCAGTCCGTGTATTTTTGCTAATTTTTTTTTTTTTGTTCTCAATTTTTTTTTTCGCTTTCGTTGTCTTTGAAGGGGAGCGTGCGAGTTCTTCATCATTCTCCGGGACTGAAACATCCGATTAGCATGCAGAACTTCCATTTTTTTTGTATCTCTGTCTCCTGTACATGATAACAATGTCCGGTCTGTTGGCCAATATTTATTTCCTGGTCCTTGATATCGCTAGTCCGCATAGAATGGTGCATCTTTTTAAATATCGTCCAACGGGCAATAACACTTTGGTGAGTTGGGGGCGTGTGCTCAGTAAATAACGTATACCATTTTCTTTGTTCTTTGGAAAACTTTGGAACTTAATAATCTCTTCCGCTTTCCATCCTAAGCTCACGGGCATACAATCCAGTTGAGGTAATGGCCACCTTATTAATGTTCGGGGGGATGTCCGGGATGGCAAATATTCAGTTGGGCTTCTGCTAACACAGGACAGTGCAAAACACCCCGCGTTTATGGGATGGCTTATATTAATGGGTGTCGTTATTAATTGCTTTGTCGTTTCTTGGGGTGGTGGCCTTTGCCGACAGATCGCCGGTCTCCTGCAATATTGCCATCTATCTATCTGATCCTGATATTCTGCTTCATATCTGCTATCTACCTTTTGCTTCAATATCATACGTTGAATGTAACGTGTGTTTCAGAGAGAGCGTGTCTGCTTGGTCTTTTGTTGAGTTGAGCTGCCATGAATCAACTCCTCATTTTCCCTTCTTTCCGTTGTCGCTCCTGTTTTTTCGCCTTGGCCCTAGCCCAGCAGATACCGCGCTTCTTAAACCCAAGTGACAGGATTGCAATAATAAAATGCTTCTTTAGATCTTTGCTCTTCTTTAGTCCAGACCCAATTCTTTTCTAAGTGACAAAAAATTGTCCTTAGCAATGGGTTTTTTTCTTTTTTTTTCCTGTTTTTTTTTTTTTTTTTTAAATAGGTTAACACATATGGCATGGTGGGCTTTTTCCCTCAATTCAGTTATTCTCTTTCTCCCCCTCATCATTTTTCCTCTTCACCTCGCCGTCCTTACCTCTTCTCTTATTTCTTCTCGAATTCTCTCGTTTTATTCTCGATATTCTCTCTCTCCGTCTCCATGTTTCCGTTAACATTTCTTTCAAAACAACGGAATGTTTGAATGAACTGTGGGCAAGGACAAACAGAGAGAGGCGACGATAATTTATTTTTAAATTTGGTCTCTTTTGCTCTGTGTTGTGGTGGTTCCTTAAGGAGGAAATAATTTTGTTTTGGCCCTTTGGCTCCCTACTTTGGGTGCCTTTTCTTCCCTACGGTGCTTTCCATCATTCATAATTCATCATCATTGCTATTTTTGAACAGGACTTCCAGAGCGCCTGTCTTTGCCCTGTTCAATCTAATCACTCACATTCCTCTCAAAAGTTAACCATTGAGCATCTGGACGCAGGACAATCGTTGGGTAAGTCCCCCCCCCCCCCCTCCCCGCCTCCCCCTCCCCCCCCCTCCCCCCTCGTCCCCCCCGCCCGACGGGTCCCCACCCCCCCCGGCCCCTCCTCCATTTGTTTTGTTCTCCATTTTGCGGCTTCTACTGTATTATTATTCGACGAACATCTCCTTTATTTGTTTTGGGGTGAATGAAGTCCTGCATCTGTCAGCACTTTCGAGTCTTTTCTTTTTTTTTGCGCTTCCATTTTTGTGTGGTCGATTTTTTCCAGAGCTTTCCTTTTCCTCCCTTTTTTCCCCTCCAATCAATTAGGCCAAACGCTATAAAGGTGAGACAAACATGTGAAATTGCCCAAGCTTAATTGGCGATTAACTTTTTTTTCTTGTAATTTAACTCTTATTTGAGAATGAGGAACGCACGCCGTGCTCGGAACACGCACCGGTCTCCTCTAAAAATAACGGTACAATAAAATAAACCTCTCTCTCTCTCTCATGCGGTCCTCTGGCTATTTTCCCCCTCCTCCACTTCATTTCAATATTCCGGATGTTTTAATGTCAACATTCCCTCTACAAATCGGATTTGTCCAATAGGGATATTTGTACGGGCCTCCTCTTTCGTTAGGAAAAAGAGGCTCTGAATTGAATTGTGAATCGGATCAAAACAAAAAAAAAAAGGCATGCATGGTGTTTTTTCGGCTTTTTTGATCTGCTCTGCTTGCTTTGCCGATCCTCTCTCTTTCATTATACTAAAACAAAAAACGGCACAACACACTTTCTAAAAAACACCGAAGAAATAACCGATAACTCCCATGCAAAATGTAATCACAAGTAAACGGGTTTTTGACTTGGTTAGAGGCCTTGTTAAAGGCATATGGGTTAAGTTGGGTTTCTCGGTTTTTAAGGTAAGAATGATTTTTATAGATCTCCATTAAAGTAAAAATGAGAGATAATATTTGTTCTTTTTTATATTGGTTCTAAATTGTCATGCTCCTCCTACTTTTTAATTTATTTAAGCATATTTGATAAGGGTCCTAACTAAAAGCCGCAAAAACAGTAAAAAGGATGGGTGACAAGTAGAGTCCCAACCTTGGAAGATTTCCTCCTCTAATAGTAATGCTTATTCTAATTGGTTTTTATTGCAACCCAACTGAGGACACAGGTGAATAAAGTTTCAGTTTTTCCCCCCTCCATTCTTTTCTTCTTTCCAAATCGAGCATGTCCATGAAACCGTGTTCTAAGGCAGGGACGCTGATCTCTGGGGGTGGGGGAGGGGGGGGGGGGGGAGGGGGAGGTGGGGGGATGTATCCCTACCTTCATATGACCGCAAAATCCAAGATGGGGGACCAACATCTATCGAATGCCTTCCTTATTAAAACTCAAGATCCCATGCCATTGCTAAATTTCCTACCCTCTTTTCTTCATCTTTTGACGGGGGGGCAGGATGTACTGTTTTACAATCACATCCCTTGATTTCTATGTATTATAGCAGAGGAAACACTGGTCTTTTTACCCGACCTCATTCTTGACCTCCGGACGTTGACAGCCTTTTCTGTTCTATAGAAGGATGGTTATGTTTTTTTTGTTTTTTATCAAGGTGTGTGTATAGTCCGGTTTGAATAATTGCAGAGGTCCGCAGTTTATATACTAGGGTGGGAAGAACAGGTTATCGAAGGTGTGGTCGGGGAACGGAGCAACGAGTATTGTTGGATTGCTTTGGTTTGCACCTTTTGAGAAGGAGCAATGTTACACCGGATGTTTAGCCCGGATGGTATATGTCTGTTAATTATCACATCATTACAGCGATTGTAAGTATACTATGGAGAGAGGTAAAAAACGTTTAATCCCAGAAATTTTTGTATATGTGTCAGGGCCTGGGGATTTCCAATTTGAAGATTTTTTAATAACTTCCTGCATTTCACTAATTGTAAATTCTTTCCATTCTTCTGTACCACATTCCCTAAATGCAATTTCCTTCTCTTACCCAAGCGCTTCAGTGGTTGTGGCACATTTCATTCTAAATAATTCCCTCCAAAATTCTTCATTTTCTCTGGCAGAGGGTGGGTCAACTATTGCTGGTCGTTTTCGAGAGGGTTACATAATGACGGTAAACTTCTTTGGCATCCTCTTGAAAGCTTTTTTGATGGTCCCATCATTTCTTTTCAGTATCTCTTTACCCTTTGGGCAGTAGCCTGCAATTTCATCTTAAGTCTTGCTCCTTCTCTTCTAGTGACTTACTTTCGTCTTTGAGAGTGTTTGCTTATTGGACCTCTTTGTTGCCAACAACCCTTTTTTTATTTCACTTATCATTGATAAATTCCTTCCTGTACTGTTTCCTAACTTTATTGCTGTCCGTACTTTCCATGCAGGTTTCTTTCCTTCCGCCGGGCCCATCTCGTGGTTTCTGTCACCCCAGCTATGACACTGGCTGAGCAATAGATTAAATCATTAATTTCGCTTATATAAGTTGCCTACCACCTATCTTTTGGATAAGATCTCATTAGCTGCTTATCTTTTCTAAGGTAATCCTTGCATATTCTACTTTGTTAAGCTTGGCTATTATTGAAATCCCAAGTGTTTATTTTCATCAAGCAATCTACTTTTATATTTGTTGTTCTAAAATCAGTCCTATTTGTTGCTGGATCTTGGGGTATTGATGGTCCATGAGAGTCAATGGCTTTCTGGGGAGTACCTGAACTTTTCCCGCACTTATCGATTCATCGACAATTTAGTTGGTTTTCTGATAGATGCATCTCGCGTTCTGACATGCACTGAATTTTTAATGTCTTGGAGTTCCATGTCATTGATTTCTTTGTGTTATAATCCATCTTCTGGTGTTTCTAGAGTTCTTGTTGATATTCTGGTGTATCTCAGGATTTCGACTTCTCCACGTCCGATAAGTTCCTTTGACAACTCCTCCTTCATTTTTATTAGCTGGCGCATAATAAAAACAACACATCAGTTTCAGCATACTGTTACATTGGTCCACTGTTGCTTTTTATTTCGCTAACGGCGTTCGAATTATTGACTGTAACGGTCGACCTGTAATCCTCAGATGTCCATTTTGAGAGCATGTCCTCGGTCTGGTGACTATTGAAGAACTTAAGGAAAACACGACGAATTTTCCGCGCGCGTTTATTTTGATCGGCGAATGGGCAGCAATTCAACTTTTGCAGATATACAGAATTAGAATTTTATTTATTAAAATCATAATTTATATCGGCGTAATGATGGGCCAGCAGAAACGAAAAAAAAATTTTTTTTCAAAACAGCTTCAAGCGCCAATACGTTGAAATTGAAATTTTCCGTTATCAATGGCGGTCGTTCTGTATTTATAAAATGCGATTCCGGCATAAAAACGCACAAAAATTCAATAAATCAAGCAACAACTTGGTTTATTAAGTAATTTAATAATTTTTTTGGTGTTAGCTTTGAACTTTTGAAGGCTTCCTGACCTGTTTAGCTGGTAACCTTACAAACGAACTGAGATACGATCTAACTACTCTATTAAATAAAGTTATGAGCAACACAATTAGATTAAAACCTTATCGCCAAGTTTATTAATAGGTTATAACGTTAGAAGTTAATATCTTGATTATTAATAAAGAACTTGTTGGTTCTCCACCAGAATGTTCTGCAGCAGAACAAAACTTAACGAAACTTATATCCTCTAATAGGATTTTTAAAACTACACTTAATCGCTAAAATTAAAATTTGATTAAGAGCAGTTTGAAGCAAAATATTTCGATTAATCCCTCTCGAGCGTCCTGCGTGCCAGCACGATCCGCGTCGCCTTTATTATTATTATTATTATTATTATTATTATTATTATGTATGATTTTTAAATTTAAATAAATAATTTACAATAATTAAGATATGATAAATAAAATAAATATATACTTCTTAAAAGCTAATACCTTCATCAGGATCATCATCACCGATTCTTCTAACCCCATGTTTTACCACGGTTCTGGGGACTGTGGTTGCACCGGTTCACACCTTTCAATCAATCATCAACTGAACAGGAAGTGGTTGAACGCAACAACCATCAATCAGGAACTTCGCGATTGGTTCAAAGGACTGCAGGGTCATGCCAACTCTTTTTGGACCGTGAGATCAAACAAGCATTTTTATCTTTATTATTAATAATGATAATAATAATAATAATAATAATAATAATAATAATAATAATAATAATAATAATAATAATAATAACAATAATAATAATAATAATAATAATAATAACAATAATAATAATAATAATAATAATAATAATATTTATATAAATTTAAAGTGTTTCTTCATTTTTATTCCGTTATTTATTTTAAAAAGCTGATAAATTTATTCTAATCTAGAAAAGAATACTTTTAACGATATCCGGTTAAACCACGATTATGCTGATGATGATGATGATGATGATGATGCTTATGATGTTAACAGACTGGTGACCAAGACAGATCACGTGTCCTGACCGTATTTGGCAGAAACCACAGCAGGGCATTCCAACTGTTGAAATTCACCCTACCTGGTTCAACCCTGGTGTACTTTGGCGAAGAAATTGACATGGATGATGATAATGATCCTGAAAATCTCAAGAAAGATCCTGTTTACTTTGCAACGAAGACTAAAGTATGTGTCTTATCTTCTTTTTCTTCTTTTTATTATTATTAATATTATTATTATTATTATCCTAGATTTTACAGAATACTTTTTGTAATTTTAATCATATAAAAACATTAAATATAATTAAATTTAAAGACATCTGAAATTAAACTGTCATAAACATGATTGTTTGAATCTAGTGCTATTATTTCCTTTCAAATAATCTAAGCAAATACCAAATAAATACCATTAAATACAAATAAATACAAATAATTGCAAATAAATACAAATAAATACAAATGAATTCATACAAACTATTTCCAAGCACTCCAGAACAGCTTACAGACATCCAATGTGTTGGACCAACGAATCAACAACTTGTGGATTTACAAACGACCCAAATCCTTGGCTTAATATCAAGGTCACGGATGGAGTAAACGTTCAGGTGAATGAGTTTTTATATTTTATTTATTTAATTGCAATTATTATTAATAAATATAAATAAAATGCAATTAATTAATTATTATTATTATAATTACTTAACTCTATTTAAAACTAATCATTATTATTATTATTATTTTTACTTGTAATCCATTCCAACAAAATAAAGATTTTAAATTTTAAATACTAATTTTAAATAAATTATTATAACTAATTATTCATTAATATAATATTAAATTATAAAATTTAAATTTTAAATAATTAATTAGACCTGAATTAAAATTTAAAAAAAAAAAAAACAAACAATGAATTTGCATCAAAAGGATCAGAAAGCAAATCAAAATTCAACCTGGTCGTTCATTAAAAAGTTGTGCAGTTTGAAATCCAACCAACAATCAATCAGGTTTGATGTGGTTCAATATTTATTATTGCAATAATTATTAAAAATTATATTTATTATCTTTATTATTGAATGGCAATATTTAAAACTTTATGGTAATATTTAATTATAATAAAAATAATAATAATAATAATAATAATAATAGTAATAATAATAATAATAATATGTAAATAATAATATGCAAATATCGATAAGATTATCTGCACAACTTTATGTGGTTATTATTAAAGAATAATTTAAATAATATTATATCATTTTATTATAGAGTTAACTGTGCAACAAAATATATTTATAATTATATAATATCAAATCATCCAGGTATGGACGGATACACCTGGGAAGGTCGGATGACCAGATCGTCACATACGTCAGGGAATACCAAGGATCTGACAGGTGATGACGACGACGACGATGACGACGACGATGATGATGATGATGTTGACCAGTGATTATGGTGATGATGATGATGCCAATGATCAATGATGATGACGACAATGGTTAATTCGTGACGTCACACGTCATGAGGTCACCATAGCAACCGCCATGTCGAACCCAAAACAGGCTTCTCGTGGTCATCAACTTCAGCGATAAGGATGTCAAGTCCGGCAGGGATCTGACCAAAATGGTGGACGGTTTTTCCATTCCGGGCAAGGCCACGGTTACCATGACGACCGGAACGGACGTTCACAAGGAAGGTCAACAGGTGTCCCTGAACAACCTGGATAAGATGCCACCCGGATACGGATTCGTTGCCTCCTGGAAATACAAGAGGACCATCAAAGGATGAAGATGACGACAACGACAACGATAGCGATGATGATGATGATTTTGATGGCCATTTTATGCAAAAACTATAATTCGTGTTTGTCTCCACGAAATGTTTTATCACCATCGCTTAACTGTTACGTAATCAACGTATTAAATTACTAGGATATCTTATTAAGTTATGATAATAATTATCGAAATTATAAAAAAAAAATTATTAATTATAACTTAAAGAATGCCGGGCAATAGCATGCTCCATAATCAGGGCTGTGTGCCCAATGAAGCATTTTGATGGCCTGTCTTCCACGTGTACAACCGATTAAACTCCATTTTCTATTAATTTATACCTTAAATCCTTTTTATTTTTATATTTTAAATGTTTACCATAGATGGCGTTATTAAGTGATAATTATGATTCTATTGTTGTTTATTTCTTAATTTTGGAGGGAACAAAAATTTGGTTTTCAAAAAAAAAAAATCTGTTGTTAGGTAAAGAATGAAAGTTCGTCGGTGGTCCACGCGATATTCAGGGGATATCATTATAATATCATCATAATCATTACCATCGTTATCACCATCAGCATCATCACCATCATTATCATCACCATCATCATCATCATCATCACCGTCATCACCGTCTTAATCTGATCATCACAGCACGTCAGCTTATCATGCACTTGCAGTAACGATTAATCTCAGATTACACGAGGCTATGCTTACCAAGTATGAAAGACGAGGACGCTATCATCATCATCACCACCACCATCATCAACATCATCATCATCATCAGCGTCATCGTCATCACCATCATCATCAACATCACCATTGGAACTGTCATTAATTACCATAATTATGAATAATTAATAATAATGGAAATTCCTTTGCGACTTTTCGGATTGAAAACTCTCTCGGCATTCACTGGGTTCACTCATGCGAGACAAATTGAGTCGTCACGGTGGACACTACCAGCATGAGGGCGCTAGTGATGATGACGATGATGATGATAATGATGATGATGATGATGATGATAATGATTACCATTTTGTTGTTATGATAATATTTACTTTAATAATAATTTGGTTATCACAATTTTTGCTGTCGTTATAATTATAACAAAAATTCAAGAAACATATTCGGAAATAGCCAGAAATAACATTCCATTGAAAGATAAATCATTTATATAATATAACATAATATAATATAATATAACATAACATAACATAACATAACATAATATAATATAATATAATATAATACAATATAATATAATGCTATAACGCCTATCTTAATTATGATCGTAATTGAGATTACAATAATATTATAATAACGATTGTTATTAAGGATTATTAAAGTTCGATATAATTAAGATGAGAGCAGACGATAAGGCACACATTCGGCCATCTTGGCGCTATAAACCGCAATCAGATAAATAAGATGTCCACGTTCAGTTTCCACTGAACTGCGTCTTAATGTTCAATCTCTTTTTGGTGATTTTAAAGTTAATCAATTTGTTTGTAAACAACATTTTCCAGTATCCCCTAACTCAAAAATCCCCACCCAAAATCTCCCGCAAACCTCTCCTCCTCCCCCTGAAAAGCAAAAAAAACCTAAACTAAACCCAGGGTGAAAACACAGACTGCAAAAACCCAGCATTCCTCTCGGGAGCACTAAATAAACTTCCACGGTGAACAAACAGCTCTCCGGAAGTCGTGTGAATCTTTCATATCTATGGTCGGTCGCCATACTGCTTACTCCTCTGTCTAAGCTCGCCGTCGTCCCATTCGCGGGCTCTTTGATGGATGGCGAGGGTACCGGTGAATCCACATGGTGTAGTCGGTGCCCGTAAGATTTATTCGCGCGTCAACCGGGGACCCCCCTAATTGGAGCCATCCATTGGCCCAGTGGGGACGAAATAAATTGGAATAAATTTCCACTTTGGGACGAGATTGTAGTTGAGGTTTTAAGGCAATCAACGATTGACCATCGTCAATCACGTTTCAATCGGAGATACCAATCAATCGCGACTTGTTTTTTGGTTGATTGATTGGTTGGTTGATTGATTGATTGGTTGATTGATTGGTTGATTGATTGATTGGTTGATCATTAATTAGTTTGAATTTGTCGGAAAAGAAGATTTTAATAGGAAATGAAAAGGATGCCTCGTTGCGATAAAAATAAATTATGATGAAACCCTAGCATTAGCCATCGTCAACATCGTTATCAGCATCAACATCCATCGTCGTCGTCGTCATCGTCATCGCCGGAAAGGCATCTAAGATATCAACAAACAAAGCCGCAAATCAATTTTCCCAAACAAAGTGCCGTTAACCAATACAAAGCTGTCTCCTCATTCATACAAAGCTTTCATAAATCTTTTGTATCTTAAATATATAGATATATTTTCGGTTATTAACGGAGAATTTGAAACAAAGCTTTCCAAAAAGAATTTTTTTTTTTAATTTTTTAAAAAATGCACTAGAATGATTATTAGGACTTCATTAATTGACGCAAATGTCAACGATACTCTTTCATCGTCTGAAAGAAAATGCTTTGATTAATTCTAAAATATAAATAATAATAATAATAATAATAATAATAATATTAGTAATAATATTAAATATTTAGGATAAATACAGACTATAATTTATAAATTATTATATAAAAAACATTTAATGATACCATCAATTATAAATAAATCATTTATTCGAGAACCAAAGTATTTATTTATTTATTTATTCAATAATAAACCAAGAATTAAAGTAGATTTAAACAAAAAAAAAGAAAAAGCGTGGAAAAAACCTAAAGACAGCAAACGTGGAACGTGTGACTGAAAGAATAAATATGGACGACAACTGGATTCCTTGAAAGGATTTTCATGTTTTCCAATTTTTCCCGGGAATTCCCAGAAAATTGGCGCAGGTCCGGTTTATTTATGAAGTCCCGATTATCATATATTATTATAATTACCCAATTATAATAATTCATTCGTATATTCTAAGGTAATTATTCCTTCAATTTAACTAAAACTTTAAGTAATTAAATAAATACGTAAGTTTTATTATTATTATTATTATTATTATTATTATTATTATTATTATTATTATTATTATTATTATTATTATTATTATTATTATTAAAGTCACTAAATAATTATTTAACAAAAAAATAATAATAATTTTAAAATTTTAGTCAGTTTAACGACGATCAACAATGTCAGTTTGGATTTCCATCAATTTCACATGCAATAAAATCGATTTAAACACTAACAATTTCAATTGATTTATCGTTTAATATTTCATAATTAACTTAAAAATAATTTACTTGGGGCATAATTTGGTAAAATTATAAGTTTTTTTTATATATTCTTGAAGCCTTGCAAGGCACTTTATTCTGGAATGTTTTCTAAAACAATGTAAAACAACTTAAATCTTTATACGAAAATAAAAACATTTTCAAAAAAAGAAGTCAAAATTGTCCAAAACCCGTAAGCATGAATTATGCAAACAAGCATTTAAACAAAACAGTAGTCCTGTAATCCATCCATCCATTCGTCCATCTATCCATCCATCCATCTAGCTATCCATCCATCCATCCACCCATCCATCCATCCATCCATCCATCCATCCATCCATCCATCCATCCATCCATCCATCCATCCATCCATCCATCCATCCATCCATCCATCCATCCATCCATCCATCCATCCATCCATCCATCCATCCATCCATCCATCCATCCATCCATCCATCCATCCATCCATCCATCCATCCATCCATCCATCCATCCATCCATCCATCCATCCATCCATCCATCCATCCATCCATCCATCCATCCATCCATCCATCCATCCATCCATCCATCCATCCATCCATCCATCCATCCATCCATCCATCCATCCATCCATCCATCCATCCATCCATCCATCCATCCATCCATCCATCCATCCATCCATCCATCCATCCATCCATCCATCTCCATCCATCCATCCATCCATCCATCCATCCATCCATCCATCCATCCATCCATCCATCCATCCATCCA
This sequence comes from Hirudinaria manillensis, assembly GCA_034509925.1. Taxonomy (NCBI): domain Eukaryota; kingdom Metazoa; phylum Annelida; class Clitellata; order Hirudinida; family Hirudinidae; genus Hirudinaria; species Hirudinaria manillensis. The sequence continues at coordinate 2,287,480 of CM067535.1, read as the reverse complement.
TCCATCCATCCATCCATCCATCCATCCATCCATCCATCCATCCATCCATCCATCCATCCATCCATCCATCCATCCATCCATCCATCCATCCATCCATCCATCCATCCATCCATCCATCCATCCATCCATCCATCCATCCATCCATTCGTCCATCTATCCATCCATCCATCTAGCTATCCATCCATCCATCCACCCATCCATCTATCCGTCCATCCATCCATTCATCCTATCAGTCACTCCATTTTAAAGTCTCAGATCCACGTGAAATTGTTAACCGAACAGTAATTGACATTGTACATTTTCTTTGTTCACAAATTTCTGAAATACTTTCCTTCCCATAAATATAAGTATGTAAATATTAAATTATAAAATTGCATTTTAATTAAAATTAAAACAATAATCGGAAAAATTTATGGAAATATGAATTATATTTTTAAAGGGACGATTTCTTTCGTTCTAAAGAGATAATCTTCTGATAGGTTAAAAGCTCGACCTAATATCAAGTGACCAATAATCTTCCAGATAACTAGGTCAATATTTTGGCGGATTTGACGAATGTCATGATAATCATCATAGACATGTCATCCATTAGACAAGACGACGTCGATGATGACGACGATGATGACGACGATGATGATGATGATGATGACGATGGTGATGACGACGACATCCTCTTCATCGTGTGGCTTCCACAAAGGTAATGATGCTAATTTCGCCATGTTCTCCTTTCCTCTTCCCGCCATCTTGTTTCCTGTCTTGTTTCAAGTCGACATTTGTTTCTATTTCAATGGACTTCAAAGTAGGAAAGCTTTGTTTGTTTGTTTTTAAACATTTATTTAAAAAAACAAATAATTGAAAACTAAAATGGATCGCTGTTATCTGGATATTTAAGAATTTAACTGACAATAACCTCGCATTAACAGCAGAAATAAAATGAAAAGGTCAAAACATCTGAATATTTGGCCTTACCTGATTTTATAAAAAAAATCCCAAAGAAATTCCGCTCAGAAACATTAGGAAAACAAATTCAGGCCGAGAAGAAAAAAAACTTTTCGGAATCTCAAATCAACCCATGGGGCAACCCAACCTCAATCCCTCCCCCCAAAATCCACCCACACCTCTGGGTGGCAGGGTCCCTTGGTCCTCATAAATTCCTGAAATCTCTTCAGCACTGCATGCTCCACTGTCCTGATACTGACCGCCTTAATCTCCGCATAAAATTTGCTGGAAACTGAGAGAAAAAAAGTTGAATGAATCGAATCATCGAACGTCCGAAGAGCGAATGAAGAAAGCGAATGATTGGTGACGACGATCAACCAGCCAATCAATCAATCACCCAGCCAAACAACCAATCAATCAGCCAACCAACCAACCAATCAATCAGCCAATCAATCAATCAATCAATCAATCAATCAATCAATCAATCAATCAATCAATCAATCAATCAATCAATCAATCAATCAATCAATCAATCAATCAATCAATCAATCAATCAATCATCCATCCAACCAGCCAATCAGCCAATCAGCTAATCAATCAATCAATCAATCAATCGGCCAACCAATTCTTAAACCAATCAAACATCCGTCCAACCAGGGTAGCCATTCAACCGACCAATCAGGCATCAATCAGCCAAGCATCCGTTGATTGAAAAACGTAATGAAAGACAAAAACGTGGATATCTTGGATTAACAAATTGCAGGGAACTGTTTCCCATAAGGAATCAACCAAGCATGAAACAAGAGTACATCAATAATAATTCTATTCATTAATTAAATGCATTCTAATACATATTAACTTCGGATGGTGATGACGACGACGACGACGATGTTGACGATGATGATGATGATGACGATGATGGTGATGATAACGATGTTGATAATGATGATGATTGAGATAATGGTTCGTCGTGGAATGACTGCGGGATGCGATGGAAACGGTGATGTACTTAATACGGCATGAAGGAACCTCACGTGATCAGCTTTTTACGCCTGTCATCCCGTATGGATGGATGGATGGATGGACGGATGGATGGATGGATGGACAGACGGACAGACGGATGGATGGATGGATGGATGGATGGATGGATGGATGGATGGATGGATGGATGGATGGATGGATGGATGGATGGATGGATGGATGGATGGATGGATGGATGGATGGATGGATGGATGGATGAATGGATGGATGGATGGATGGATGGATGGATGGATGGATGGATGGACGGTTGGATGGCTGGATGGATGGATGGATGGATGGACGGATGGATGGCTGGATGGATGTATTGATGGTAAAATTGGAAATCTTCTGTTTCGTTTCCATTTCGCCTTGTATTTGAATTCAGTGAAAAACCTGTAATGGAGTCATGTTAGGTTGAAATTCAAACAAAACGCCTGGAATTTTTAATTCCTCCCAAAAACCTTCGGCAAATAATTTGAGAAATTCTTCATTTAAATAATAATAATAATAATAATAATAATAATAATAATAATAATAATAATAATAATAATAATGATAATAATAATAATAATAATAATATTAATAATATTAATAATAATAATAATAATAATATTAATAATAATAATAATAATAATATTAATAATAATAGCACTTACCTTTCTTTGTTTTGATTTACAGTTAAATCTATTCATCAACATGTCGTCATCAACAACAACATTGTAATCATCATCATCATCATCATCATCAACTAGAACAACAAAAAGACATTCAACAACAGTGTTTCAGGCAGCAACAAACCATTAACGAACTTTTATGACAATTCTTTCCAGCTTTCATTTCTTCCCCCGTTTCCAGCATTCCTTCCACCCATCCATCTATCCATCCATCCGTCCGTCCATCCGTCCATCCGTCCACCCGTCCGTCCGTCCATCCATCTATCCATCCACTCACCCATCAATGTTTGGGAAAACCTCTACTTGGAAGGAAACCTAACGAAGCGGAACGATTCGTCTACATTTTCCTCAACGCGGCGGCGGAGTAATACAGTGAGGAAAATAAAAAAAAAGTAGTTCCATCCAGATAAGTAGGAATGCTGGAGTGAGCAGTGAACCGAGAATGTTTGAGTAATCAAAATGTTTCCTCCGCGTTTACTGGTTGTATGGTTATGGCGATGATGACGATGACGACGACGATGATGCTGGTGGTGTTGATGATGATGACGTGAAACAAATCATCATTATCAATATACTCTTCATCATCAGATTTGATTAACTCAAGATATTGAAACGGACGTCATAGCTTGTCAGTTCATTCGTCATTAAAATGTTGACGACGACGACGACGATGATGATGGTGGTGATGTTGATGATGATTTTTATGGCAAATTTAATAATCATTTAAATAATTAAAATTTCGAAATATGTTTAAAATTAAATTCACGATTAATTTAAGTTTATAAAATATTCCTTAATTAATTTTTAACCATTTCTTGAATAATTCTCAAATAATGGAAGAGATTGAGGTGAACCGGGCATGAATTTCAAATCTTATCGGATGTGCGATAAATTATGAATGTAATTTCATAATAAATCAACAATTATTTTTACAGCATTAAAATTATAAAATGAAATTAAAAATGAAAAATAAATTTTAAATTCCTTAATATGATAATAAAAGTTTGATTATCATATTAAAATGACGTTTGTGAGGACGACTGTCACGTCTACTTGACGTTAAAATATTTTAAGAATTTGATTTGGAATTTAATTAAATTTCAAATTTTAAATGATATTTTGGATGAATTTGCAGATTGTTTTTGTCCGAAAATACAAAATAAATCATGTTTTAATGCAATGAAATGCGAAAGAAATTATGGTGGCAATGGGTAGAAGCTGGGTGGCAGTTGGGTGGCATTGGGTTGAAGTTGGGTGGCAGATGGGTAGCAATTGATATTGGGATCTCATATTTTAAGTTTTGAGATTATTAATGATTAATGATTATAAATAGATTAATGTTCTGCATTTAAGTTGTTCTGAATGAATGAATTTCTCATCAAATAACATTTTTCTTTAAAATCACGAATATATACAAAAATGTTTAAAAACATTTGAAAACATTTGATCATTCCTTATACTTGCTTATCGCCATTAGGGATGAAATCTGGAAGGAATATCGAAACAACCGCGAGACCAAGCAGGGCCACGAACGGCCCTGTAACGGGTAATGTATGGGTCCGGTGGTGGCAGGATACATAAAGTTTAGATTTCTTTTATTTATTCCTAAACTTCACCTTAAATTATGATTTTTATCAATATTTTATTGTTTATCTGATAATTCGATTCGTTATAATTAATCTTTTACCTGTAATTATGCACGATTATTATCTTTTATAATAAATTTAAAATATTATGAACATTATCTTCTCATCATTTTCTTTATTTCGAAACTGTAATTGAAAAGTCATATTTGATTTTTCTCCGTCTGGGAAATTCGATTTAAAGATAGGATTCTATTTTCAAGTAATAGTTGGGCTGAATGAATGAATGGACGGACGGACGAACGGAAAGGCGAATTAGTGGGTAAATGGACGAATGGATGGATGGATCGATGGATGGATGGACGGACGGATGGATGGATGGATGGATGGATGGATGGATGGACGGACGGATGGATGGATGGATGGATGGACAGGTGGATGGATGGCTTGGTAGCAGATGAACATGTGATTGAATGATTGAAAGGGTTAAAATAAAAGTTCACCGCGTGACCAATTCCATTCCGTACAATGAGGAGGAAAAAGAAATCCGATGAGAAATACTCAGAGATACTTAAAAATACTTAGAAATACTCAGAAATACTTCTGAGCAGACGAAAGAGGAGATGCAATCTGCGTTCCATTTGCCGCTTTACAGATTCTTAATTACCAGTTTAGGGACAGCTTAGAAACCCTGAGAATGTGGGGTAGAAAATGGGTGGGTTTTTTTGGTTGAGGAGGGTGAGTGGCATCCTGATGGACTGATG
>CM067535.1:2237500-2275000 GCA_034509925.1 Hirudinaria manillensis | reverse complement strand
GTTTTTTCCCTATTTAAGAATTTATTCGTAAAAAAAAAATCGTCCTAATCATCATCACCAACATCGTCGTCATCATCATCACCATCGTCGTCGTCGTCGTCATCATCAACACCATCATCGTCGTCGTCATCATCGTCACCATCGTAATTATCATTGGCAACAGCATCGTCATCACCACCTGACCCCAACCCGTCTTTTTCCTATTCACGGTCGACGTCGAGAGATTTCTCACAAATTATAATTAAATTCATAATTTACGAAAATGTTTTCATAATTTTGACAGACGACGAGATTGCTTGGATCATAATAAAATAAAGTGGAATTTTAAAAAGTCATTTTCGGAGGTTTTTTCCCTATTTAAGAATTTATTCCTAAAAAAAAAATTAACAATCGAACATTTATGGACCTGTTTTTGGAAAAGATATTTTCCAGCTGCTAATGGGACCAATAAGGAAGGAAGCGCATAAACAAACAATATTTGTCAGGCTCCTAACCTTTCTTCTTCATCTTCTTCTTCATCATCGTCATCATCATCATCATCATCATCGTCATCATCATCATCATCGTCATCGTCGTCGTGATTTGCTGCTATTTTTTTCATCATCTCTTTCTATATTTAGATTCCTTAATTTGGTCCACAGGAATTGTATAAAATTGCAATTATAATAATTATTATTATTGATGTTATTATATAATATTACAATAATTACTATTATTATTATTATTATTGGTATTGTTGTTATTATTATTATTTCAATATTTCTTTATTATCTACTGCGATATTCTCCTCTTTTTTTTGATCCATCTCTCCATCCGCTCTTTGTCTCCTTTTCATTTCCAAGAGTTGTGCTGTTGAATACAAAGCAGGTTTTCCTCTTCTCGGATGGCTTTGAGAAGCAGACGATAAACGGTAAACAAAGCATAAGAGCGGGAACTGACCGAAGGGTACGTTGGAGAGCAGGGTCTGTTTTTGTTGGTTTGTTTGTTTGCTTGTTTGTTGCGGTGGTGGCTTCTGGAATTGTTTAAGAATCAATAAGAGAAGGAGAAGTACAGGAATACATCATGAGGTCTTTGTTCCTAACTGGACGTTTGTTTGCAGCCGAGTTATACGCCTGTCTTTGTTTATGGTTAATAAAGGTGCTTAGTCGGGATGCCGCTAATGATGAGGAGGAGGAGGATGACGATGATGATGATGATGATGATGACTATGATGATGTCGGAGATGACGCTGATGTTATGGACTTCGATGGACCAAAATCGGTTTGACGTATAAAAACAATTTCTATTCGATCCAAATTTGAGAGTAAAAGTTGGAATAAATTTTAAAATAAGCACAAAAGAACCTTTATTCTACAAGAAAAAGGAGACTGCTCGATACTGATTAGCATGACGTAATATTCAAAGGGCTAATTAATATTAACGCCGACGGACCTAACAACCAATCGGCTGGTCGGACGGAGCCGGACGACCGCCCACTAATTATTTCACTCCGTCAACCTCTTAGCACAAAGGACGGTGGAATGAATTTCACGGATGAATGAAATCCATGCATCCTTTGAATTCTTCCAGCTCCTCCGAAAGAGGCATTTTATTGGCCACCGGCGACGATGCCGCGTCTTGCTGTGGCGTCCATCGCTCAATCCGCTTCCCTTGAACCTCGAATTGTATGGAATTCCGGAAGGATTCCAGTCGTCATCGCAATCCGTGGAAGCTGTCGCTAAGGACGCCTCGCATCGTCGCTTGGAGACCGTGTTTCGGGTCATCGCTCGGTTGACGTTTTGAGGCTCCTTCAAAAAAGGTTCTCTAAACCTTTGGAGTTGAGGATGATGATGATGATGATGATGATGATGATGGTGATGATGTAGATGACCATGAGGAAGAGATCGTAAATGGAAATGGAGACGATGAGAAGAAAGAGGGTGGTGAAGATGGTGATGATGATGATGATGATGAAGTTGATGGTGATGACGAATTGCCAAAGACATCAGGTGATACGATGCAACTCAAGAGAGTACGATTCTCAACGAGATACCATTCGCACGGTCACGCACCACGAAGCATCACGGCAGACGTCAACCGCTGAACCGTGACGCAGAGGCGGGAATGGAAACGAGCCGAAACTACAAACGACGAATGTCCGAGACTGGGATTTGAACCTCTTAGCTTTCAACTCGTCGTTCCTTTGAACTCAGAAGTTAATGCATGGAAAGGACGGAATGGCACTGAGAGGCAGCGTACATTATGAGGGATGCATTCACATCAAAGGACTCGCAAGCACTCCGCGATGCATCCACGCGTGACGTGTCTTGAGAAAGCAGTCGATGCATGTGGTCTTTTTTGATGATGACGACAACGATAATAATAATAATAATAAATAATAATATATTAAAACACTCTATTATATTATTATATTATAAAATCTCATTATGAATTAAATATTTTTCATAAATAAAACAACATAATTTCAACAAATAATTTCATGTTGGAATTAAATCGAAAATTCTAAAAATGGAGCCATAAAGAATAATTCCATTTTCTTTGAAGGGATGTTAAAAGAACATAAAATCGTCGTCGTCGTCATCCTCCTCACCGATTGGTGACGTCATCGCTGGCATCGATTTTCCTTCAATCAACCATCAGTCGCTCCACACGTCCGATGATTTCCTTTTTCTTCTGGCTTCACAATCATCATCATCATCATCATCCTCATCTGGTGTCGTTATGACTATGTTGTTGTTGATGATGATGATGATGATGATGATGATGATGATGATGATGATGATGATGATGATGATGATGATGATGATGATGATGATGATGATGATGATGATGATGATGATGATGATGATGATGATGATGATGATGATGATGATGATGATGATGATGATGATGATGGTGGTGGTGGTGGTCATAAAAGATGATTATATCATTATTAATCTCCATATAGTTCACTTATTATTATCATTAATACACTTATTATTATGTGTTATTATTATTATTATTATTATTATTATTATTATTATTATTATTATTATTATTATTATTATTATTATTATTATTATTATTATTATTATTATTATTATTATAAAAAAAACCACGACGTCAAATGATTAAGTCGAATGCGACGCGGTCGGAAAGGAAGCAAGTAATTGATGTCCAAGACGTTTGAAATCGTTCGTCATCTTCGAGTAAATAAGATGGCGGCTTGTACACACCGTCGTCATCATCATCACCACCACCATCATCATCATCACCACCATCATCATCATCATCATCATTATCATCATCGTCATCGTCGTCACCATCATCATCATCATCGTCGTCATAGTCGTCGTCATCGCAGTTGTCCTCAAGACGTATTCAAAGATATGAGGAAAAAGATTTAGTGAAGCCCAATCAATACTTGGAACAAAGCTTCCATAATTTTTCTCACTTTTCCACGTGGCTTTTGTTGGAGCAGGAAACAATGGAGAAGGAGGTCTTTGATGGAAAGAGTGTCTGCTGTTGAACGACGACGATTGTGATGATGATGATGATGATGATGATGATGATGATGATGATGATGATGATGATGATGATGATGATGATGATGATGATGATGATGATGATGATGATGATGATGATGATGATGATGATGCTGATGCTGTTGATGATGATGATGATGATGATGATGATGATGATGATGATGATGATGATGATGATGATGCTGATGATGATGATGATGATGATGATGATGATGATGATGATGATGATGATGATGATGATGATGATGATGATGATGATGATGATGATGATGATGATGATGATGATGATGATGAGATGATGATGATGATGATGATGATGATGATGATGATGATGATGATGATGATGATGATGATGATGATGATGATGATGATGATGATGATGATGATGATGATGATGATGATGATGATGATGATGATGATGATGATGATGATGATGATGATGATGATGATGATGATGATGATGATGATGATGATGATGATGATGATGATGATGAGATGATGATGATGATGATGATGATGATGATGATGATGATGATGATGATGATGATGATGATGATGATGATGATGATGATGATGATGATGATGATGATGATGATGATGATGATGATGATGATGATGATGATGATGATGATGATGATGATGATGATGATGATGATGATGATGATGATGATGATGATGATGATGATGATGATGATGATGATGATGATGATGATGATGATGATGATGATGATGATGATGATGATGATGATGATGATGATGATGATGATGATGATGATGATGATGATGATGAAGATGATGATGATGATGATGATGAAAGAGTTATACTACTAATGCACTTTGTAGATTTCCTCTGAGCCCTAAAATACGTAACTTAAAATAGGAATATTTAAAAAAATATCCAAATGATATTACAGACTTTATATAAAATTATTATTTTTTTAAATACGTCAATAATTCGAACGACGAAAGGCGTGAAAAGAAAAAGAAAAACATCAACAGTCCCTAATCATCAGCCTCTTCATCATCATCATCATCATCATCATCGAACACACGCACACAAGAAAATAATGCACAGACGCGCACACAAAGGAACACGTGCTGATGTAAATTTCCACCGTTGGAGATGATGGACGATCAGAAGTAAAAGTGGAAAAATACCACTCCGATCCGTTGCATTTATCCACCCAACAAATCGGCTCCATCCATCTATTAATCGGCACATCCCTACATGAACCCGTCCATCCATCCGTCCGTCCATCCATCCGTCCATCCATCCGTCCATCCATCCATTTATCCATCCTTCCGTCCATCTTTCCATCTATCCTTCCGTCCATCTGTCCATCCATTTATCCATCCTTCCGTCCATCTGTCCATCCATCCATCAATTCCAGTTGCTCGCCATTCTTTTTATCAGCACAGAAGCATCGTCAACACGAAGATTTTTTTCCAGAAATTTTCAACCCTTCGAGACCGTTCTCAGACCACCCACTCACCCACTCACCCAACCACCCCACCCCTTATCTCCGGCATTTCTATGTTATGGGCCCCGAGGGACCAATTGAAGCTATAAATGGCAGGATGCAAGCGAAGGCTGGTTTCTCCGATGCTGGGCAAACTATCCACACTTGCTCACTAATTCATTCCTTCTTCTTCCCCTTCAATTTGCCCGTTCACTCACTCACTCACTCACTCACTCACTCACTCACTCACTCACTCACTCACTCACTCACTCACTCACTCACTCACTCACTCACTCACTCACTCACTCACTCACTCACTCACTCACTCACTCACTCACTCACTCACTCATTCAATTTTCAAACAAACAAACAAACAAACAAACAAATAAATAAATAATGGAAAAACATTCAAAATCGAATGAACGATGGATCGAATGAAATTGAAAGACATCATTCCAATCACCTGATCATCATCTCCTAACAAAGCACTCACCTGCATTGCATACCTGTATTGAAAGAGGATCTCAAGTTGCAATCAATTGCCTCAAGAAATACAATTCATCATCCGATAATTATTGTAATATTATTATTATTATTATTATTATTATTATTATTATTATTATTATTATTATTATTATTATTATTTCAGATTAATTAATTGTTCAGAATTAATTATTTTGACTTATAATTATTATAATATGAAATATGTATTTATGGAGGCCTCATAGAAACTTATAACAATATGTAGTTATAAAGATTTCCAGTCAATTAAATATATACGATATTATTTTATAATTCCAGAGGCATAACTTCGGAATTCTTAAACTATTGAATAAATACTTTCTGTATAATAATTATATTTAAAAATATTACAAACAATAATTCTAATTCGTCGTCATAATAATAATAATAATAATAACACTGATAATAATAAATATTATAATAATAATTATTATTATAATTATAATAATAATATTAATTACAACTGGAGATGTTTAAAATTGAATCATGTCTTTTATCTTCTAATTTTCTTCCTTCAATCAGTTCCTACAACAGCCTTTGCACCGAATGAACCCAGTTTGCACTGGGTGGTGTTGGTGATGATGATGATGATGACGACGACGAAGATGGCGATTAGAAGGATTGATGGAACGGTTGATTGATTTCTTTTCGATTGATTTCTCGGAACTCCTATTTCTTTATATGCTTGCAAATCTGATGACATTCCTGGTAATGATCTTGTGATGATGCCACGTGACTGCCGTATGAAATTCTTCTAATCAGTTCTAATAAAGCTAAATTATAATATCATATAATAATGATAACGTAATTTCCACTAATAAATAAATAAAAAAAGAAATAATAATAATAATAATAATAAACGATCAAATTAATTAGCATCGGATACGATCGGGTTTCTAAGTCGCATCCCTCTTTGTCTATTTCCTGTTAATGATGATTTATTGCTGGTCTCAAGTGACTGAGGTGAGGAGGAAGACGACAACGACGATGGACATGCCGACGTTGACCACGACGTCGACGACGACGACGACGATGATGATGATGATGGTAATGATGGTGATGATGGTGATGATGATGGTGCTCTCCTAGAAGGGGCAACTCTTCAGGAAATGTGGGCCTATTCCAGCCATTCTACCGTGCAATTGAAGCGTCGTCATCGTCGTCATCATCATCATCGTCATCATCATCATCATCATCATCAACAACATCGGCAGCAGCTGCAGCAACATTTGCGCCCGGATGTTGGGATAATTTAGAGCGAACAAATGTGAATTATTCAAGTCACAAACGTGCTCAACAATAAAAATTGGCGCCCTGCTTTGCATATTATCAAGACCCTCTGCCAGTCGATGATGACGACGACGACGACGACGATGATGCCGACGCTAATGATGACGATGATGATGATGACGTCGAAGCAGTAATTGTAATCATCAACATCAATTCGTCGTCGAATTCGTCATCAAAAGCCATTTTTTTTATTATTTTGGTTTTACTGAAAATTATTTTAATCCTTAAAACGTGAGAATAAATCAGCAATTAAATTGTAAATAAACGTAAATGTTAAATATTAAAAATCCAGCTTCCATAACAAGTGCAATGACGTCATAAAACACGTCGCCATGACAACCGGCTGTTTGTGCTCGCCTACGAAAATTACAAATTAAATGGAAACATGTGACATGCCTAGGATGACGAAGATGACGACGACGATGATGATGACGATGATGAAGATGACGACTACGATGATGACGATGATGATGATGATGATGACGATGATGATGATGATGATGATGACATAACTATTATCGTTACTATAAAATAATTGAAACGGAATAGAGTCGTTCTATAATTCAGTATTTTTTTTTCTTGTTTTGACCGAGCACAGAAAGTTTATATAAGACTGTAATATATAATAATAATAATAATAATAATAATAATAATAATAATAATAATAATAATAATAATAATAATAATAATAATAATAATAATAATAAAATTATTATTAAAATAAAATTACATAATAGTAATAATAATAATAATAATTTTATTATTGTTACTATTATTGTTATTATTATCACCACTGTAGAGTGTCGTTATTAATAATATCATTAATATTAAAATTGCATCTAACACAAACACAACAACAACAACAACAACAAACAAATAAACATCTCAAGCGCCATTACCATCTTCGGCAGTCCACCGTTCCGCTCCAGCGAGCACGGAAGCGCCGTGGAGCGTGACGGATCCAGTTGAGGCGAACCATTACTGCGAGACGGAAGTCTTTAACGCCTCATGTCCACCGGGGTCCGCCATCTTGATGAGTCACGCCTTCTACGGTAGGATGAGGATCAGTCGATGTGCCAAGGTCAACTACGGCCATATTGGATGCTCCAATGACGTCACCGAGCTGGCTGACACGAGGCTGGCGATTATCATAATTAATTTATTTATTCATTTAATAATCGATTTAATTTATTTAAAAGTCATTAATGTGAATAATTTGTGGTCGTAATTTGGATGTAATTTGAGCAGTGAATTGACATTAATTAAAGAAAATAAATTTAATTATTTTTCAAATAAATAATAGAAAATGTATTTTATAATAAAATAAAATGATGGATTTTGTTTTAATTGAATAAACGCGAATTATTTAATTTTAATTTTATATTAAAAGCTTTTTATCAAAATAAAACATGCCCATAATAATTATAATGATAGTGTAAATATATAATTATTAATTATTTTATTATCGCCTGCTCGCAACAGGTGCTCTGGAAAGACCAGGTGCGAAATTAGCATACCTGACGTCTTGTTTGCCAGGACCAAACCTTGCCCCGATGACCTTAAGCCCTATCTGGAGGCTTCCTATACCTGCATCCCGGGTGAATATATTATGATAATGTAACGCATTATAATATTATAATTGCCCGTACCGTCGGCCAATCGCCCTGAGCCATTCTCGTTGCCATGTAAACAATTTTCACATCCGCGGCAAACTCTCCAGGTATAGCATTAAATTTCACGCATCATCGCTCTTCACCGGATCCTCGTAATTGAACGGACGGGTTGATAAGTGACTGGACTGGTGAGGTTGGGGAGTTTATGGGGAGTTTGTGAGGAGGTTAAGGGGATTTTATGGGTGGTTTAGGGGTGATCGAGGGATCGAAGAATGTTCTCCTCGACTCTAATATCAGAGGCCACTTAGTTATCTTTGGAATCTCCAAGAACATTTGATTGGTGCATTGCTTCAATGATTGGTGGATTGATTGATCCATTGATTGATTGATTGATTGACTGAAAGAGGGAGGAATGGATGGATGCATGGACTGATGGAACGAAGGTTGGCTGATTGGATTGATTGAACGAGGTTGATTGGATTGATGATGATGCAATTGAAGAAAGAAAAGAAAAGCAATCGGCAAACTTCATCGCATTTCTGCCGGCACCTCTCCAGTCCTAATTTGCATAATTTATGGGAATAAATTATAAAAATGTCATTAATTGCAACAAAGACGTAAATTATTCAATTTAGATCTAAAGGCACGAATATGCATAAATTATCAAAGAAATAATAATTATTATCATAAATTTAAATATTAGAACGAACATTCGACAGAGTTTAATTTATATAGCCCTATATTTTTCCTGTTTTTTTTCTTTCTCCATTCTCTCCATCAGTCGAGACTCCGCTTCTGCCGTGCGCAGTCACCGGCCACGGCATGACGTCACTTCCGGTCCTCAAGAAATTCATGAGAGGCGGCATCATCATCAACACCACGACCGCCAACAACAACAACAACAAGACGAGCCACAGCAACAACAACGACCTCAACAGGGGTTATTTGAGCAACTCCGTGACCCAAGCAACAGGGTGCGGGGCAACGGACCTGCCGTGGGTCATTGAAACTGACCCCGGAAGGAGAGTACAACTTACGCTGCTCGACTTTACCGTTGCCAGAGGTCAGTTAGTGCAGGTTAACAATAATGGTAATTATTAATAACTATCGTTAATGTTATAATTGCAATAATATGTTATTAATGTAATATATATAATATTAATAGTAAAATTAATAATAATAATGATTGTTATTGTTGTTAATTTTATACATTTATTATATTAATGTTCGATTTTTTTTTAATTGGCATTTCTGGAATTAATTGATAAACAATTTATAATTTTTTAATTAAGCATTGATTCATAATAATTATTTACAAAATTATACTCATTGTACCTGATAATTTATAAAATTGTAACTATTATAATGCAATAATTTAAAAAGTTATAATTATGAAGTATTTATTATTATAATTATTATTAGTAATTATTATAAAAATTATTTTCAAAATATAAATATAACCAACTCCCTCTCCAAGCCAATCACCTCTTTCACCTTCCCGGCCACACGTCCAAATGCCCCGTCTTCGCTTCCGTACGTGAAAGGGTCAAAGGTCACGAGTCCTTCAAGAAGGTTCTGATTTGTGGGGGTAGGTCACGTGTCCAAGTAATTTACACTTCATCGACCAATCGGGTTGAAGTGGGCCTGTCCAGACGCGAAGACATCTTTGACGGGGCATCACTATCATCACCGCCGCCGCCGTCGCTCGACCGCAACTACTACAAGCTACTCGACGGCGACTACACGAGCGACAGGAAGCATTCCAGGCTCAAGTCAGCTTCCAGCAGCCACAACATGATCGAACCGAGCAAAGATGACGACGAAGACGATGATGAGGAGGATGATGAGGAGGAGGAGGAAGAAGATGACGTGAGATTCCTCATTAAATATGAAGGTCCGTGGAATAACTTCCTTTATTTTTTTTTTTCAGAAAAAATTTTCATTTGCTCGGAATTTTCGTGCATATTTCATGGACGCTGGAGAACGTAAAATGTTATAAATGGCATTAAAAAGCGGACGAAATCAATTTATTCCATCTCAAAATATTCTCTCAAACATGGCGGGCAATTAGCATAATTTGCATTAATTATGCAAACATTCATCACTGAACGGACGTAAGCAGATGCTGATGGTGGTGATGGTGATGATGATGATAATAATAATCTAGGTAAAGTTTGAAGTCTAATTTTTGCTAAGACAACTTGAAAAGATGAAGCATCATCACAGTCGTCGTCGTCATCGTCACCATCATCATCATCATCGTAGTCATCATCACCATCATGAATGTCATCATCATCATCGTCATCTTGAAAGAAATTGCAAGTCAATCTTGACAATGACACGAGGACGACAACTTCCTGTTGAAATTCTACAAAAAAAACTTCCTTGAACATTTTCTTCAAATTCGAACAAAAAGAACAAAAAAAAATTCAAAAAAATTGTTGAAAAGTTGTGAAAAACATTGCAATGGACGTAAAAGACTCAATAAATGAATTGTGGTTGTGAGATGCTTTTGTGAAGTTTGAATATTTTGTGAATTTTGAATAAAAACATAGTCCATCTATCCGTCCATCCATCCATTTTTCCGTCCGTCTGTCCATCCATCTATTCAATTATTCGTCCGTCTGTTCGTCCATACATCCATTCATTCGTCCGTCTGTCCGTCCATCCATCCATCCTTTCGTCTGTCCGTCCAGTCATGTTGAAGCTCAAAATGTAATCCTTGGCTGCTGCTTATTTTTATAACCAAGCATTTACGACGCTGATGACATTTTTATTTATTTATATTTATTGTCCTCGAAAAAATATATTTCGCTAGATTTTCGCATTTATTTGTTTTATTGCTTAATTTTAAAATTATAAAAGGTAAATTATTTTAAATTGTTTAGAAATTAGTTTTGTCAGGGTTTATGTTAGGGTTAAGGGGTTATGGTAAGGTTGTGGTAATGAAATGTAATTATAATGAATTTATTATAATTATAAATATTATGAGGTCATGGATTAGATTAAAATATTCAAGCAAATACAAGCGCTACAAGCGGACGACGGTGACGATGACGATAATAACATTCTTTTCTTGAGAGTAAATAAAAAATAAATGCATGAAACAAACAATGGACGTAATTTGGAGTTCCCAGAAGGTAATCAATGATTACTGCATTCACAGCTGGTAAATCATTCATTCATTCACTAACTCGCTCACTCCCTCACTCACTCACTCACTCACTCACTCACTCACTCACTCACTCACTCACTCACTCACTCACTCACTCACTCACTCACTCACTCACTCACTCACTCACTCACTCACTCACTCACTCACTCACTCACTCAAAGAAAATACTTGAAAAATTGGGACACGTAAAAATGACAAAAAAATTATTAAAAATGAGGCATGAATCAAACACGTTTGAATTTTAGATTCCATTTCTTTTATTTTCAATTTATTCCCAAAAAAATTATTTAAATTTTTCAAAATTATTTCCAAAATCTGTTTTTAGTCGATGTAAAAAATAACGCGTTTATCTATATTTTCTTATTTAGTTTGAACTCGGATCCTTAAAAGCCACTCTTGATTAATATTCATGAAGATATAAATAGAACTTCTCGATGATAATGAATCAAGAAAATTATGTTCATAATTCTGTTCATAATTATAATCATAATTAATCACAATCGAGAAATCACGAATTACGCAGAAGAATTATTTAAAAACTACAAATTATTGTAAAACAACCCGACAAAACCAGACATAAAGATACAAAAGAAACAATCAAGAAAGAGATTCTGGGGTTTGGGTTGGATTGAGGAGATGAGGAGGATGGGCATGTGGTGGGTGGAAAATCAGTTTCTATCCGAAAACAAAACATAGTCACTCAGTGTCACAAACAAAGGCTTTCAGAATCAAAGAAACATGGAAACATACAAAGGAATACAAGGACAAGGAAACGTGACAGGCTTGAAGGGAAGCAGCGAAACGTCGTAAATTTGCAAAGGTTTGAAACTTTCATCGGATTAAATTCCGAATTAAAAGGAATTTCACTGGAAATTGAAAGAAAAAACGTTTAAAATCCTAAAATATCCCGACACGTCTGCTCTCTTTTCGCTGTTATTTTGGCGGGAAACAATTTTGAGATGGATCTGAAGGAGATTTCGTGCGAATTTGGTGCGAAAATAATTTTAATTTGAAATATTTATTCATTTATTTAATGAAATTATTTAATAATAATTGCCATTAAAATCTATATTTATATTTAAAAGTGTTTGTAATAAAAAATGTATTTTAACTATTTATAAAAAACGTATAATAACATAAAATATAATAATCTATTATATTTAATTTTAATGTTACATATTTATTATTATATTTATATATAAAATTATATTACATATAAATTTACAATTTATTTATCTTTATAATAATTCCATTAAATTCAAAAAACATACAAAACCAAATTTAAAATAAAACTCAATAATAATAATAATAATAATAATAATAATAATAATAAATTTAATTATTGCTAAACTATACACAATAGGGATTTATCCGAACAAATTCAATGGACTCAGATCTGGCGCTAATGTACATTTATAGGAGCAGACGAGTTTGTCAAGTCGGAAGAAGCGGTCATCCATAACGAGCGCCATGATAATTGGGACGCCATTTGTAGTGACGTCATAATCGGTCACTCGCTTCCGGTGATGATCCGCCATGGACGCTTGATTTATGGCGGAGGAGGAAATTCGAAGATGGAAGAATTTTAGACAAAATTTTTTTTTTCTTCTCCTTGAAGAAGATTTTGTCCAACGACGTGGAGTTCCATCTTTCAAAGTGCTTTTTTTCTTTCTTTATTTCTTTCTTTCTTTCTTTCTTTCTTTCTTTCTTTCTTTCTTTCTTTCTTTCTTTCTTTCTTTCTTTATTTCTTTCTTTCTTTCTTTCTTTCTTTCTTTCTTTCTTTCTTTCTTTCTTTCTTTCTTTCTTTCTTTCTTTCTTTCTTTCTTTCTTTCTTTCTTTCTTTCTTTCTTTCTTTCTTTCTTTCTTTCTTTCTTTCTTTCTTTCTTTCTTTCTTTCTTTCTTTCTTTATTTCTTTCTTTCTTCTTTCTTTCTCCTTCACTTTGAAAGAATGACGGAAGTTAATTTGCTTCTCAGTAGTTTGATTGATTGATTGATTAATTAATTAATTTATTTATCACTTGATTGATTGATTGATTGATTTATTTTATTTTATTTATTTATTTATTTATTTATTTATTTATTTATTTATTTATTTATTTATTCATCTATTTATTTATTGGCTACTCATACGCAATTAGAATGTTATTGAGCACATTTACTTTAAATTGTTAATGAAATTAATATTTATTTAATAAATTGAACAAAATGTTTATTTGCCTAAATTTCACTTAAATACTAAAAATAAATGTATTCAAATAAGGTACATTTGTTCCTAAAAGTCCACAAATAAAAACAATTATGCTACTTTTAATACGTAATTCTTTTAAATATTTATCTTTGGCCGGAAAGAATCCGCATAAAATAATAAGGTTATAATAATAAGTAATAAGGTTTTTATTATAATATTATTATAATATTTTATTATTACAATATTATTATTATTATATTTTATTATTATAATATTATTATCATATTTTATTATTATTATATTTTATTATTATTATTTTTATTATTATTATTATTACAACTATAATTTTAAGAAAATATTTATATCTATTTAATCACACCCTGATGATCGACTCGTATCGTGTTGAAATTTTTGTTCTCAAATAAGCCTCAGTGATGAAGATAAATGGCAAGTTTCCTAAGGATAATGACGATGCCTGTGACGACGACGACGACGATGATGATGATGATGACGAGGGTGGTGATGACGATGACGATGGTGATGATGACATAGCAGCGTGCTTTATAGTTTGAAATGTGAGCCAATCAAAATGAGAAGTATAATAATAATAATATCGTCATCATCGTCGTCATCATCGTCATCCTTAGCATCGTCTTTCAAGGCGCCGCGACACCTCCGGGCGATAATTCGGCAAATCAAAGCGAAAGGCCTCCCGAGAGCTCGCTTCCATGCTGACCTGGAACCATTGCAGTCATCGAAGCGTGACGACGATAAGCAGTCAACCGAGCGGTCGGTCGGTTGTGAAAGCGTCGCGAACCACGCAGGTCCCATTACATCGTCCGGTCTCAATCCATTCTCGTTGTTCTGCTTGTTCCGGTTGATTGATTGATTGATTGATTGATCGAGCGATCGATTGAACGGAACGCCAGCCAACCGAGGCGCTTCTTGCGAATAACTCAACAAGTGCGAGCGAGATACGATTGTGATTGTGATCCCCTGACGACTCTGGCGGAGGTGAAGCAGAAGAAGAAGAAGAAGATGATGGTGATGATGACACCGAATTACATGTTATGAAGATCTTATTGACAATAATAATAATAAAAGTAATAATAATAAAAATAATGATAATAATAAAATAATAACGATCTAAAACTATTATTAATTTTTATTATTATTATTATTATTATTATTATTATATAACAAACCTCCAAGCAATTGACATGTTATTACTAAATATGCACCGACTAATAATTAACAGTTACGTCATTGCAACTTCCGGCACCGATTGCCCCAATTTATTTGACCCAATTTACATGACCCAGTTTTCGGATGTGCTGACGTCACGAACGAGGGAGGCGCGAAATACGAACGAAAGGGCAGCCACCTGCTCGGGAGGTGCTCCGGAGATGGAAGTGAATTCCAGCTCACCTGTCGTGGAAACACCTGGATTGGACACCTACCGGAGTGCAGTGACAGTGAGTGGATTCGGTCACTAGTTGGATGGTGGAGTTGCGATGATGATGATGATGGTGATTATTATTATTATTATTATTATTATTATTATTATTATTATTATTATTATTATTATTATTATTATTATTATTATTATTATTATTATTATTATTACCATTATTATCACAACGACGATGACGATGATGTTTTCGACCGGTTATAGCAACGACAGTGGCGTCTGCTTTAGTCACCCGGGCAACGTTGGAAACTTTTATTCCCTCGTCAGCCAATCAGAACGAGGGGCTGCAAATCACAGGGCGGGCAATAAACGCGGCTGTCAAATTAGCAGAACTTGGTTCGAGACAAATTTATTGCGCAACCGATGCTCACATCACGTGGTTCAAACATGGCCGTCTATAGTTCTTCTTGAGGGGTCATATTCCGGACGGAGCGAGCGGATTGTCGCTAGATGGGGTTGGGGTGGTGAGAGTGGCCATGAGGTGGGTGGAAACTACCCGTGGTGGGTTATTCCATCGCAATGGTGTTACAGGCTTGTAAAGGAGTTACAGGACTGATCTTGTAATTTCATAGGTTGGTTTACAATCACGTCCTATTATCAACACTAGGTTTATGGCTACGAGTTTTGATAAAAATAATTTTCAACAGATTTCCAATTTATTCGTACATTGTATCGAATTAAATTTATTTGCTGGTTAAATGAATTTTAATAAATAATTCGAAATCTCGAATTTCTTTTTCGTATCGTAAAAAATATTTCCCCGCGAGAAAATGTGCACCTAACGAGCCAACTCCATTAGACATTTAATTATGGCCGAATAATTATAGGCCCGCGTTCATTTATTACGTTTGTTAGCGCATAATTATGACTCATCATTGCATCATTGGTTGTGCTAACTTAATATCTTCTAAATTCTTGGCATATCTCAGTTACCGTTCCTTTCGAGGCCGTCGTCTTCTTCATCATCATCGTCTTCATCGTCGTCGTCATCGTCATCGTCATCATCATCATCATCGTCGTCGTCATCATCATCGTCATCTTCGTAGTCATCGTCCTCATCAACAAGGTCACGTGATTAATTCTTCTCACGACGGGGTGGGATGCCACACAAATGTCTGCATTGATGAAATATTATCGTTCGTAAATGAAAGATTAGAAATATATATATATATATATATATGTATATTGATATGCAATTTTATTTCGAGATATTATTTCCACATAAATAACGTTGTGCTGCTGATGATGATGTCGTTATTATTATTGCTGTTTCAGCTAAATTTATATTTATTATTATTATTATTATTATTATTATTATTATTATTATTATTATTATTATTATTATTACCAGAAGGTCCACCTTCTCCTCTGGCAACTTCAGTTCCGGTAACTCCAGTGAAGTTTGAATTGACGGAAGTTGAGGGGAACTATGACAACGTCATTAGTTACGGTATTATTATAATTATAACCATAATTCACAGGATTAAACTTAGCTATAATTATATTTAAAATTGCGTTAATAGCTATTATCATTAATGGTAATTGTAAAATTTATTAAAGTTTAATTTATTTATAATTCACGTTTAATTGATTTTAATCGGAAATAGGGTCGTCGCTCCTGATAATGATCATGACGGCGTTCCTGATTGGTCTCTTTGTTCTTGTATTGGGATTGGCTCTCATAGCCAGGTGAGTGGATCACGTGTTCTTTACCTGTCGCACGACTCCGTACTTGATGACGATGACGAAGTCGATTAAATTGTTCATCATCATCATTATCATCGTCATCGTCATCGTCATCGTCGTCGTCGTCTTCATCACTTTTGTCGGACTTCTTTAATTTCACAATCAGGAATCGGAATTTCCTGCGTCGATGCAAAGAGGAAAAGGACGCTCCAGACCACGTGACACTGACCGACTACGACGTCAAGAACAAACATGGCGGCCAATTCAACATGGCGTCCGACTGCCTCCAATCGTCGATGGCGAGCGATCGTTGCTTTCACGAGGAAGAATTTTATCAACAACAGCATCATTATCATCATCGTCATCGTCATCATCATCATCATCATCCTACAGACCAACAAGAAACTTGTTTTATTCACGGATACCAAGCCGACGATGACGTCAGCCAAAGTCACAATTTTTGCATCGGATTTACTTCCTCGAAAAATTGCTTTTCTGGCAAACAAAACGCACCCCCTTCTAATTATAGAAAAACAACAACAATAACAACAACAGCAGCAGCAACAACAACAACAAAGCACGACGAAGTGGAACCCACGACTCCTCTGGTCGACAAAAAACTACTCAAGTTTTCCACGGACGGAAAATCCTGTAACATTTCCAAATTGTTTCTTCCGATCCTTCAGCATCCAATTTCCAGTCTGACTCAAGATAGAGGTGACTTTCCCCGTGCCATCAACGGGCACAACAAGAGCAACAACAACAACAACAACAACAGCAACAACAACAACAACAACAACAATAACTACGACAATAAACTGACTTCAATAAACTTCGCTAACGGTACTCAGTTAATTGCTTCAACGGCTTCGTTTTTTGTTGAGTCATCATCGTCATCATCATCGTCATCATCATCGTCGTCGTCGTCATCGTCGGTACCGCCATCTTGTTTGTTGGTTTTTTCTGCGCCGTCTTCGTCGTCATCCTCTCCGCTGTTATTAATTACGTCATCTTTGTCGCCGGTTTCATCCACGTCATCATCAGCTTCCTCCAGATTTTCGTGGCTTACGAACAGGAAGTCGAAGAAAATGAAAGTGAAATTCCACTCGGAAATTCCAGAAGAAACTGAAACCGCTCCGTCACTGCCAGTGGCTTCGTCGCCGTCACCGTCATCTCTCTTCCGAGATCACTATCATCGCCAGCGATCGTCATCATCACCGCCACCATCACCATCGCAGTATGCAACAATGGGTTCTGTTCAGACGCATGAAAGAGGGACTGATGAAATTCTATTGGCTCCCGCTAAACCGGAAGTTGAACGTTTTAGTGTCGCGACCCGCGATCGACAAAATCGAATGACACCGGAAGAACATGGCGTCGTGGTGGACGATGATGATAATGATGCCTGTGTCCGAGGCTGCACTTGTTCGAACCGCGATGATCTTGATAATGATGGCGGTGTTGGTAATGATGATGATGCTGATGCAAAGTCAATGGATTGGGGGGCTCAGAAAAACCACTCGATCGATTCAAGCGATCGTGATCATCATCATAACCAACGCCAACAACAACAACAAGATTTTAATCCTGCGACGAGTAACGATATGGATTTGCTATCTTGTCGATTCAAACAACAATTTTCGTCTATGGCGCAACAACAACAACAACAACTGATACAGCGCTGTCCTTCACACCATCACTATCACCTCCAACAGCAACAACAACAACAACAACGACCGCACAAGAATCCGGAATCGTCTTATCTCGTTGAGACACTGGAGCATCTTTCACATCCAACGCCGGAATCGAAACCGGTAGTGACGTCAGAGGTCGAAGGTCACGGCCAACTCAAGGACGTGTCGGGGTTGCCGCACCTTCTCCAAGACCTCCATCACGGGCACTTATTCCTTCCTCCTCCTCTTCCTCCTCCTCCTCCTCCATCCCTTTCTCATCATCTTCATCAACAGCACCATTATCATCACCAGCATCAGCAACATCATCGTGCGACACCTCTTCATCAGCATCACTATCAGCATCAGCATCATCATCATCGCCATCATCGTGATCATCTTCATCTCCATGGAGACGGAGTTTCGCTCCAGGATTTATATTCAACATCGTCAGGCGCCATTTAGAGTTTAAATCATTTCCATCAAAGCCGTTACCACCATCATCATCATCGTCGTCGTCATCATTATCATAGTCGTCGTCGTCACTGTTATCTTCCTATACAACGTATTTCTTGGATCAGTTAATATCGCTGTTGTTGCTGTTGTTGCTATTGTTGACAGATGAACTGAAAACAGGAGGTTTTGTACAACATCTCCTGATTATGATGATGATGATAACAATAATAATAATAATAACAACAATAATAATAACATAAAAGAAATCTCTAAGCCATCAGCCAATACGAACCAAGCTTGTATGACGTCAGAGCGGCCATTAGTCTCAATCGATTCGTGGCAGACGATAAATTATTTCGGAGGGAATCAATCTGCACATCGTCTTCAAGGACAGCATTCCATGGTTCTTTCCAGCTGCTTTCCATCTCTTATCTCACGGAGACACTTTGAGAATTCCTTTCCGGCCGGAAGATGAAGATGACGACGACGACGATGATGATGATGAGGAGGAGGAGGATGAGTGCGAAGACGATGAAAATGAAGATGGAAATGGAGGTGAGGACGGGGATGACGATGAAGATTAAGATGGATCCTTTCCAAGACCTTTTGTGGAGTTGTTGTAAAGAAATGTCACCCGAATTAAAGAATATTGAATCGTCACAGGAACTAATTGTGGCTTTCTTTCGCAGAAGAATTACGTCATAATTTATATTTAAAACTGTAGCTCACGCGCAGGGCGCTATATAAATGACATTTTATTATTATTATAAAAATTATTATTGAATTTAAAATTTAATCTCTTCTTAAGAATAACATTTTAAAGTTAAAACTGGCATTATTTCTTAATATAAAATGGAAATCGAAATAAATTATGTGCCGCAAAATGAATCTTCAAGAATATTTATTTCTAGTTTTACGTTGTTTTTTAAAAATATCTAAATAATCAATAAAATCATTTTAAAATGAAATATTTATAAATATAAAATATCATTTTTAGAAATTATGTTAAATTCAAAAGATGGCTTGACAAAGCGTTTTAAAACATTCCATAGATGAGCGGGCCGATGACGTCATCGCAACATTTAATTAAAAATAAAAATAAAAACATTTAAAAATATATTAAAATTATTTTAAAATATTTTAAAAATATTTTACTTCTTAATTTTTTTATTTACAAATGATGAGCTATTGCCAATACTGAACGAACAATCATTGAAGATAATGCAATCATCTGAAGGCAGAAACTCATGTGATTTAATGAATACCAAACAGGAAAGCAGTGTTGTATGTTAACAACATAATATGTTTTGAAATACAAATTTGTATCATTAAAATGCTAACATCGTGTCTATTGAATAAGAAACCATCCATTCACTAATTCGTTCGTTTGTTCGTTCGTTCGTTCATTCATTCATTCAAATGTTTTCTCATCCATCTTTTCACCTCCTGCATTTATCCTTAATCCATCCATCCATCTGTCCACACATCTACATGAGCGTGCTTACATGTTTTCACTCCTCCGCCCATCCATTCATCCATCCATCAAATTATTTACAAGATCCATCGTCTTGAGAATAAGTGAAAATATATGCATCGGTCGTCCATCAATTACGTGAGCCTGCATCACCCACTTTCCTTCACCATTCCATCCATTTATCAGCCATTCCTAAATCCATCCATTCCTATATCCTCTCTGGAATGAAAGATGGCTCGCTCACTCACTCACTCACTCACTCACTCACTCACTCACTCACTCACTCACTCACTCACTCACTCACTCACTCACTCACTCGCCGTCAAGCTCATTATGCTTCATTTTTTGGATGACACTCATCGGACTGCAATAACCACCATCACTTTCATCATCATCATCGCCACTATCCTCGTCGTCGTCATCGTCGTGAAAACGACTCGTCTCGAATCTTCCGTGGAGCGTACGGAGAGTATGATGGAGGATCCTTGGCAACATTGCATGGAAATGAAAGTCGGTTGTTGATGTTGTTGTTGTTGATGTTGTTGAGGTTGTTGTTGTTGAGGTTGTTGTGAGGTTTTGAATTTAAGAACATTTTTGATGGATGGGAAGCAAAAACTTTGCATAACTTATGAATGATTCAGGCCTTGTTAAGGTTTCGACAGGCAGGGTTATGATGACGATGAAAGTAGTTGTTGTTTTTGGTATTGTTATAGCATAGTGATGATATGTGAAAGCAATAGTGATGATGATGGTGACTAGGAAGAAGCTTCTGCTGCTGATAATGATGGTGACGACGACGCCGACAATGATGACGATGACTACGAAGAGGAAAGGGAAACCCAGCAAGGATGGAAGTGGTTTCAGTTTTAATTCCCCAATTACCGGCGATGGAAGCCACCGGAAGATGAATCGCATTCTGAGACAAATGTTTCCAAACGCAAGAGATTCGACTTTAAAATTGTTTCCAAATAGAAATTCATTTCTTTTGTCGTCGTCGTCGTTGTTGTTGTTGTCGTTGTTGTTGTTTTTGTTGTGTTTTTGTTTCTAGACAAAATGAGGTTCAAATACTTTTCAAAGGTTAACGTAAGTGACGACATTAGGCACATTAATGTAACATTAGGATGTCAGAAGAATGACCTTTCATTTGTTTCATTAAATGTTCAAAAAATTTATTTTAATAATATTAATTATATAATATTATAATATATAATATAATATTAATGATAATAATATTATAAAATTTATTCTAACATTAGAACCAATATATTTCAGATATATTATTCATATTATTATTAAATTTAAAACAAAAACATTTTTCCACACCTGCAAGTCTAAAACAGTTTGCAAAACTCGATCAAATATTTAAATCTAATTGTTGCATATTCATGAAAATTATTGTCCATAAAAACTGCAATTGGATCACTGGTTTTTAGTATCCACAACTAGGATCATAAAACTACAAACTAAAATGACCTTCACGTGACCTCCGCGTGACCTTGCTTGACCTCGATGCACCCGACGACCTTAGTTTAGGTTTGGCCTGAGCCTTGTCTGAGATAAAAATAAAATTGATAACAATATTGAAATCGTTTCAATCAATGCTGCGATTGACGATCAATCAAACCCTTCAATCAATCTGTTACGACTGGAAATTTAAAAAGTCGATTCTCAAAATTCTTCAAAAAATTAACTCTTGAAAATTGAAAGTATTTTGCCTTTGCAGAGGAACAAATAAATGTAAATCGAAATAATAATCCTTGTTTATTGCTTTTCCAGGTCATAACCGGTGACCCACTAAAGCCTACAGCGGCTAGCCATTATTAGCTGGTCGGCTAATAATCATTGTTATCGGCTAACCGTAGTAACTACTAGAGTCACGTATGATCATAACCAGCTAGTCACGGTTAGCCACTCGTAATTAGCTAATCATTATCAGCCACGTGAGGAATTCGTGAAACTGATGGTCCAGAAATAACATCGCCTGGAAAATCATTTTAAAAAAAACTAAAGTAATTATTTTCCGAGAATAATTTTTAATAAACGGACGTAAATAAAATATATTTTTCAGTAATTTTTCAATATTTTTCGATAAATTTTCATTAATTTCCAATTTATTCGAAACATTTCCAGTCTTTTCAAAGTTGTATCGTGTATCCCTGCAGTCAAAATAATCCGAGAAAATAAAAATTGATTAATCGCTAATATTAAATATAAATTATTAATATTAAATATAAAATATTAATATAAATTTAATATTTTAAAATGTACTTTAGGTAATAATTTAAAAATTCAATAATATTTATTTTCATTTAAATACTTGACTATAATTTAATTTCTTTCTTTTCCAAAATAATTATTGATCCATTTAACGAAATTCAAACATTATTATTTCGTCTTTTATTTTAATTTTTTAAAATTTCCAAAAATCGTTGCCGTAAATTATGGAGAAAATATTTTTAATTTAATAATAAACAAATATTATAATAATTATTAAATATTATTAAAATTAATATTATAAATAAAATAGTTTTAAATAACAAACTAAATGCATTAATTTAAATAACATTACTAATTGGAAAAAATGGATTTAAATTCGGTAAACAATTACTACAAGCAATTCTCAACTCGGACGATTCACTGTTGTTGTTGTTGTTTTCGTTTTTATTGTTGTTTGAAACAAGCGCTGCATTGGCGCCAACAGAGGACATGAAGGTCGCAGTCCTAGGATTCGATTTGATGGAGCTTGAAAATGCTTCCTTCCATCTCTTCTTCTTTTTCTTCTTCTTCTTCTTCTTCTTCTTCTTCTTCTTCTTCTTCTTCTTCTTCTTCTTCTTCTTCTTCTTCTTCTTCTTCTTCTTCTTCTTCTTCTTCTTCTTTTGTCTTTCATTTCTTCCATCGTTCTTTCAGTCGTGGATAAATGAGACACGAAAGCTATTAAGTAGTGCGAGAGTGTAAATCGATGACATCATCATCATCATCATCAAGGTCATCGTAACCATCACTACCAACACCATTAACATCGTCGTCGTCGTCTTCATCATCATCATCATCATCATCACGACAACGTGATGATAATAATTCGAATGTTGTTCAAAATCGTCCTTCGAGAAAAATAAAGTTCAACAAAACAAAGATCGCTTGAAAGATTCATTCAACCGTGAAAGGCGCCTGAATATTAATGAGGGAGTGATGCGTCCATGATTGATGGGATGCTGATAGAAACTGTTCATGATGATGATGCTGATGATGATAATGATGCTGATGGTGATAATGATTGCAAAGATAAAGATGATGACGACGACGACGATGGTTTATGGTGACACATCGTCTGCATTCATTCGTGGCACATTGGATCGTGATCTATTGCAGCGTTTATATGAATAAGTCGAATCATGCGCTACATAAATTAATCGAAAGATTAGAAATGGAAGATCTATAACATAATAACACCAGCGATTGATACGGCCATATTATCTGGCGTCCATAATCGTGTTTAGGCATGTTTCATTGTAGTGATCATCATCATCATCAATCATCGTCATCATCATCAATCATCATCATCATCGTCGTCGTCGTCGTCATCATCATCATCACCTAATGGAGGTTGTGATGGTGGTTTGTCACGTCACGTGATTTAAAGGCTTTTTATTCCGTCACCATGGTTACCGCAGAGTGCAGTAAACAGTTCCTATTATGACGTGTCACGAGGTCGCATGAATTATGCTAATGACCATATGAGGCAAAGTCGCTTAAATTATGATAATTAGGTCGAAATGATGTGCGACAACCGTGAGAGTTTTTTTTTTAAATTAAAATCCCAGGAGGACATTTAAATAAAATATTATAAATTGATGATGATGATGTCTGTGGTCATGATGATGGTGGTGATGACGACGACGACGATGATGATGATGATGTCTGTGGTCATGATGATGGTGGTGATGACGACGATGACGATGATGACGATGATGACGATGATGATGATGGTCCGACATATGTGCTAACAGAACATCCATCAATTTCTAACATCGGCACCAATAACCATTACTCACCCAATGCGGAGTATGATGTCATTTGTGGCTTTTTGGAAGTTGAGCGCCTCATGAATTATTAATTGAATTTAATAGGAATTTTAAATTTTTTTAAATTGTAATTAATATTATTATTATTATTATTTGAATGATATTCATTATATTTATAATTATTATAACAATGACTGTGGAATAATGTAGTGGCATTGTCATACTGTTAATGAATCATTATTATAGTTATTATTATTATTATTATTACTGGTTAATAAAAATGATAAATGTATAATAAATTATTAAATTAATTCTTCGCTTCTGTCCCCTTTTGTTGACAGGTGAATGCTAAGTCAGGTGTGAACACGTGACCAACAAACCCGTCATCACGTGCTACAGGTAACTCTTCATTTAAAACGCATAACCAGGCTTTCATTCGTCCCTTGGTTCATTCATTCAATCCTTCTTTCGTTCATTCATTCATCTACTCACTCATTCAATCACTTGGCAATAAATTTAATGAATGATTGATTCAATCGCTCAATCAAATCAATCAATCAATCAATCGATCGATCGATCGATCAATCAGCAATTGTTACAGTTAATTTATTAGTGAATATTTAATTCGCAATTGGAGAATAGAATGGAAAAAAATCCATCGAAAATGTTTCAGTTTGATGGAAGCCAGAGCTTCGTTTGAAATTCTTTGGCGCGTCTTTTGGCTTTTAATTCTTTTCTTTTCTTATTTTATAAATGCAAAGAATTTAAAACCTTGACAGCATCCAAAAGCATCCAAAAAAAGAAAATGGCGGACGCAAATGGCGGAGTTATGTTTCCTCTCCACTTGTAAAAAGGAATTTGTTGCAAAATCTTTCAAAATTATTATTTTTTAAATGTTCTTTTCTGCCAAAGATTTTGTGAAATATCGTGTTCTTTAAATTTCAGGCAGATTTTTTTCAATTGTTTTTGTTGTTGTCTTTCCGTTTTTGGAAATGAGTGCTTTATTCGGTTGTTATTATTGTTATTATTATTATTGTTGTTATTATTATTATTATTTTTTTTTTTTTTTTTTATTTTTTTTTTTTTAAATATTTAAGTTGTAAGTGATAAATAGAATTAATTTCTCTAGAGTGATGTCATGGTATTGGATAAATATTTAGTAAATATTTAAATAATTAAACAAATTAAATAAGATGATTAAATTTAGCAAAATATTTTTTAAAATAATTAAATAAAGATTTTACACATTTTACCAAAATCCAGTTAATCTTGAAAAATTAAAAGAAAAAACAATTGCTTAATTTATGGGAAAATATTTGAAAATTTTGAGATAAAAATGGAGCAGGTGCAAATTTTTGTTTTAAAGAAATTTCTAAATAAATATTAAAAATTAAAAATTATTATTTAAAAATTATTTAAAATTAAAAATTATTATTTAAAATAATTTGAAAATTGCTACTTAAAAATTATTAATTAAAAATTTAAAATTAAAAAAAAATTTAATACGTTCCGCTAAAATAAAGAGGTCGATCAAATTATCTCCAGTTCATTTTCACACGAAAAAGGATTTATTTTATAATTTGATAATTTAATATTTAATTAATTAACATTAATTAGGTTTTAATGAACTTAATTATTCCATTATTTTTGTCAATTGCTGGTTTAATCGCTTAATTCCAGGAGGAAATTCTGAATTCAATTTAGACTCTTTGGTGTCGAATTTCTTTCGTCACGTGATCTCACCCAGGCACACAACTGGGTTGCTAGACTTGAATTTCAATTAATTTCCATCAATAATGATGATAATGATGACGATGATGACGACGACGACGATGATGATGATGACGATGGTGATCTTGGTGATGATGATGATGATGATGACAATGACGAGAACTTTATTATGAACTGATGATGTCCATTTGCCAACCTCTTACAATCCTCAGGATTTGTTTTTAAATTTTTTAAATTTTTTTGAAGATCAAAACTTTTGCGGCTTTTCTATGATTTTTGACGCCATCGTGGCTTTAGTTACGCCATGCTTTTGGGTGGAGGCGGCAGACGTCGTTTGGGTTGGTGGGTGATTGACTGGGCCGGTGAGTGGGTGGCTTTTTGAGGTAGTGGAGTGTTAGAACAGTGTCCATTTCTAGGTGACTATTGTTGATTATTAATGGAACTAATATTACTAAATATTAATTAAAAATACAAATCATCATCATCATCGTCGTCGTCGTTGTCGTCATCATCATTACCATCACCACCATCATCATCATCATCATCGAAGCAAATAATAATAGATTTAAAAATAATAAAATTAATATTTCAATTTTTTAAACACTGTTAAACTCTTTGAAATCCAACACAAGACAAGAAAACCTTTGCGTAACCATTAGCGACGCTCGTATATAAAATGCATGACGTCATCAGGAAGAGATTTCGCGGTTAAGCGAGCAGACGATCAGGGTGGAAACTTTAAAGTAGACGTTTCATGTTTTTTTTTTTGGCATTTTTTATGGGAATTTTTAATATTTTGTCGGAATGTATTTTTTAAATCCGACCCTGATAAAGTTTTAAATCGTTATTATTATTATTATTATTATTTTGATGAATTGAAATGTATTGGCATATGTTGGTCCATTGGTGCCTCCGCGGGTGAACCAATCCCCAGCTCCTACACACTAAGGGGTGCAGTACCCTGCTCGGCAGTCTTGAAAATGTCTTTTTTTATAGAAAATTTTATAGAAATTATTTGACACGTGAAAAGAAATATTTAAAAAAAAAAAATAAAACGAAAAATATTTGAGAAATTTGCATGCAAATAACTTGCAATCGAAGTCTGAAAATATGCGATCCAACCTGGAAAGGCAATGAACTCATGGAAATATGATGATGACGACGACGAAGACGATGACGACGACGATGGCGATGACGACGACGATGATGATGATGACGACGACGATTGTAGGAAAACAAGGACGACCATGTCATAAGGAGATAAAAGCAAGGAGAAGGAAACTGATGGTCTGTGCTCGAGGAAGCACGACGTCCCATTAAAGATGATTTGCAGTCGTCAAAGTAATCAGCAGTCGTCACAGCTTCCCCTGGGCCCAGAGACCCACCCTGTGGTCCACCCCGTCTTACCTTCTCCCCTTCCCAAGGACGAAGGGCTGCCCAGCCACTACCCACCCTCGGATCAACAGAGGCACGACTTCCGGGTACAATGGACGCATGCTGCGCAAGAATTTCGAGATTGTTTGAGAAGAAATGCATTTCAATGCATTCATTCACCGCTGCATTGTGCACGGAGATGGAGTTTCTGAAGTGCATGCCTGAATTTGCATGTATAATTTATAATATTCGTTTTAATTCAACAAAATACAATGGCATAAAACATTTATGATTGTGGTTTGCAATTATCCCTTTTTAATATTTAATTTCATTTTATTCGTATTTATTCAGAAAATAACAGAAATTGGTAGAAAACAAGACATCCAATAGTTGCTTGAGATCTTTTTTTCGTTTTCGGTTTTCCAAGTTCTGGCAACTTCCACGAATATTCCTGGAATTAAATGCCTTTTTATCTTTTTAAAGAAAATTACGCAAAAAAACAAATGTTCTGCACTAAAATTAGCTTTAAACCTATTATTGGCATTTTATAACATTCTTACAAAATTCTACAATATAATGTAATATAATATAATATAATATAATATAATATAATATAATATAATATAATATAATATAATATAATATAATATAATATAATGTAATATAATATAATATAATATAATATATATAATAATAATGCAATCGATATTACATTCCATAATTATGCATAATTTACATTATTATATAATATTAATATATATATATATATATATTATTACAGGATATATTATAATACCGTAATTTATTAATTATGTTTTTATTTGTAAATTAATTTTTATTATTTTAACAAATAATTTTCGAAATTTTTGAAAATAAATTTTGATTTACTATTGTTTGTTTCTAAGTCTTATTATTATTATTATTATTATTATTTTAACGTTATTTAAATTAAGATGTTTTAATTTTGAGAGGATTCTAAGTCTTCATCGTTGATGATCAACAATGGAAGATTAATGGCTTCGTCGTTGTCATCATCATCATCATCATCATCATCACCACCATCATCATCATCATCATCATCATCATCATCATCATCATCATCACAACTGTCAAGGTTACAAAATGATAGAATATTCAATTTAATTGACACCGAAAGTCTATTAAACAAGTTTATTGTTTGCCAATTTATTTAAAAGATTTAATGATAAATAACGTCAATTTATATTCTAAATCATTTTATTGATTTTATATTTAAATAAAAAAATAAAGCAAAATATTGAAAATTTCAACCCAGAATTCCGGGCTCTCCATCAAAAAGCAGACACACTGACATCCGCCATTTTTCTTTTAGTTTTCCGCATGGAATTAAAGAAATTCAAATTAAATTGTTTTTATATGAAAAATATTTAATATTAAATTTTATGGATTTATTTGAATAAATATTCTTTTATATAAAATTTTATAAAATCGCTGTTGAAATAAAAAAGAATATAATACGGCAATCATATTAAATATAAATAATGAGATTTTGTCATCGTATTTATCATATTAATAATAATAATATTATTAATATTAATATTATTATTTTTATTTATTTATCTATTTTTATTATTATATTATTATAAACTCTATTATTAACAACAACTCAGGTTTTGTGTCCAAAATGGAGCACCGAGTGGCGTGTTGTTGCAACACGACAGCAACATCAGCTTCCATGGAAACGCTTGTAAACAACTACGAGAGGACCATCAGAGTCCAATTGATGTCCGTTCTTGAGACAAAACAATGTTCCTTGTTTTGTATTTGTTTTTGTATTTTGTTTTTGTTTTTAAAGAATTATGCATTTAATTACATTAAATTACGATAAATTCCTCTTGAATGCAGCTTGTTAAAGTGAATTAAAATGGTATTACGCTGAAAGTTAAAGCGTCACAGAATTCAGAAATAAATTATTTTTATCGAATTTATCAGTTTAATTCATTTCCTATATATATTTATAACGTAATAAAACAAATTTATTAATTAATTTCTTATTAAAATAAAAAACAATTGACGATTTAAATCGGGTTTTCTCGACATTTGTCTCGTAATTCGGTTAATTATTTCAAAACAAAAAACAAAATGAAGGTACTAATGTCCTAGAAGTGGCTTAATAACAACAATGACCCCGTGCCTCCATTGAATATTCATGAGCCTCCTAATTACACATGCATCGATTAATTATTCATGAGACGAGAATATTTCCATCACAAAGACGATGTATGAATCATCCACTGGCTGGCTTATGAAACAATCACAAAGCAACAACAACAAGAACAACAACAAAACCGAAAATAATAAAAATATCATAATTTTATTATATTTTATTATAATATTGTTGTTAATACATAAATATTATAATCATTGTAGCCACGTCTTTCACTATTCATGTGAGAATGCTATCAATACTTACTCAGTCTTTTCATCCATCCATCCATCCATCCATCCATCCGTCCGTCCGTCCAACCACCCACGGCCACGGTACATGTATTTTTGCATTCATTCCTCCTCCAGTCCGTCCATCCTTTGTTCAAGTACTGAACGTATTGAGGCCGTCAGAGAGATGTTGAGTACAATGTGAGGGTGGAGTCCATAAGAGGCAGATGTAACATTTGATGGCTCCACTATCCCCGAACGAAGACGATGAAATTATATTATCGGAAAATATTTTTAAAATAATAATCGTCAATTATTTTTTAAATAATTATCGTTAGTTATTATTACTCAGAATAATGATGAATAATATTATTGTTAAAGTTATAATTTCATCTAATTAATTGCAATTAATATGCAATATTATGAAACAATTATCGACAATTTCCTGAATTTGCACCAAAGAATGGATTAAATCATCCAGAGGTTATATTTAATTTATTTGTTCTTATGGGCATTATTATTATTATTATGTTATTATAAATTGCCTATTTTTCAAATCGTAATTAATTCTTTGAATGTTTATCATAATTCCTAATATTATTCTTATAGTTATGCATTATTAATGTATAATTATTCTTATATTTATAACTAATTAATATTATTATAATAAATTAATTATTAATTAGTATATTAATAACATTATTCTCCAAGAGAATTCACCTAAATTGTATTTTCGTAGAAATAATGATTTATATTATTTATTTATTATTCAATAAATGTTTGCAAAATGTCTTTAATAATGTCTTGAATCGTCATTCATCACACGGTGTTTCATTCAAAGAACATGGATTTCATAATTTCATAATTTTAATAATTTCACTTGGTTGTCGTGGAATTTAAAGGTTGATTTCTAATGTTTCAATCAAATTTCAACCACATTTCAATCAAGTTTCAATCAAATTTCAACCACATTTCAATCAAGTTTCAATCAAATTTCAACCACGTTTGTCCCTTTTTCAACCCAAGGGGGAATTGTGGTTTGGAATTGCCTTTCTCTGGTTGGTTGGTTCTCTGCTGGTTGATTATGATAATTGTTAATGATAATTAATAAATGATGATGACGATGACGACGATGGTGGTGGTGGTGATAATGATGAAGGCAAGGATGGCACCTAAGACGACAAATAATAACGCAGGAATCGAAATTTCAAACGAGAAAAAAAAACAGAAGAAGAACTAAAAGTAAAAAAGAGGAGGAAGAGGAAGAAGAGGAAGAAGAGGAGGAAGAGGAAGAAGAGGAAGAGGAAGATAGCGGGAAGGAATGATGAAGAACAGATTGCACCTAATGGAGGTGCTGGTCATACAAGTCTGCATCAAAGCAGGTTCGTTTGATGGAATTGGACGGAAATTATCTCCCGAATAATTACTTTCCATCGGCTGTCAATCGTGATAATTATTTATTCATAATTTATTTCCCGTGTACATTAGCTCCGCCCACTTATTAATAATTCAGCCTATAATTTCCTATAATTCTTGTGAGATCGACATGCTTGTCTTTGAATCATAAATTACTGACCAATTAAGGTTTGATCAAAGCAATCCTTGTAAGCGTTGCACCTGGATTTTTGCGATTTAATTTTAAAAAAGAAGAAATAAATTTATTTATATACTTATTTTATTTTTTATTTTTTTATTTATTTCTACACGATATTTTAATCAGAGAAGATTACTTTCAAATGTTTTAATTTTAAATTAATTGAAAATAAAATTTAAAAACGAATAAACACAAATAATAATATTTCTATTTGTTCAATGCTTGGAAATTCTATGGAGAGTTACTTCCTGGCGTCACGTGATTTTTATACCTGACGGTAGAAATACTTCGATGAGGATGACCTTATTATGAATCATTTCTGATTATTATAAAAAATATTATTATTATTAAATATAATAATATTATAATATAAAAAATAAAAATATAATTAATTAATTGTTTAAATATTCATATTAATATAATATTAAACATTTTATCAATTAATAATTTAAATCATTACTTTGTAAGTTATAAATGTATTATATGATTAACCTTGAAAATGTTATTATTTTTATCTTTTAAATAATTATTATAAATATTATAAATAAATAATTTAAATAATTAAAAGTTTCCAAATCTTAGAAAGTTTTAAAAAGCGATTTATATTTTTAAAGATTTATATTTAACATTTTATTAGAATTTAATTTTTAATAAATTGTATAAAATATGTTTAATAATTTTGATGGATAGAAATTGGAATATTTTAAGAGAAATTGCTTCCTAAATTTCTGTCCTAAAAATTGAAAATTACTTAAAATCGTGAAGACGTATTTATAAATTTATTTAATTATTTTATGAATTATTTAAAAATGTGACTCTCGGTAAATACTTGATGAGGATCATTTATCATTATTTTCACTTTTAAATGTTTTTATTTGCTTGAATTATTTTGCAATTTTATGAAGACATTAAGACCTTTTATCGAGAGATTTATTGCACGTTTTACTTAAAAATGCCGATATTTATTTAACAAATTATTTTTAATATTATTTATTTCAACAAATTCAACATTAGAAAATGTCTTTGCACGAAATTATGGTTATTTAGCAATTTTTCATTTATTACTCATTCCATAACATAACTTATAATAACATTACTTATAATAATATAATATGCAATTATTATTATTATTAATGTAGTTATTATTATTATTATTATTATTTTTATTATTATTATTATTTGCAACAGAGAAAAGTGATGTCAAGGGAAAATAAATTCAAATATCTCCTAATTTCCAACTCATCCATCTTACTTTTCCACGTGTGTTGAAATTCTTGAAATTCTTTGTTGATTGACTCTTCAACCGCCAATCCTTCGCTTAACAACCAGTTATCAATTATTCGAATAAATGTTAATTAGCTCCTGAATTTATAATGTATTTATAATGAATATGTATATGTGTTTGTTTGTTCATGTTATGTTTATTTTTAACAATATCCAGATGCAGGCCTAAATTAAATTGGAAATAAATTTCTCGTCAAAGAATAGAAAATATTTTTAGTGGCTAAAAATCTAAAAACATTTATTTTTAATGTCAATAAACAACAGCAACAACAGTAGCAACAACAACAACAAAAACAACAACAAAGGCAACAACAACAACAGCAACAACAACAAAGGCAACAACAACAAAACCTCGCATTCAAAAGCTCCACTCTACAGCACAAAGGATGTCAGAACGGAGTGGAGGTGAGAGAGGGAAGTTGGGGACACTAAATCCTCCCCAACTCCACCCAAGGGGACACTCGACTGACTCCGGTTGTTACTTTGTGATCGCGTGACCTTCGAAGGGTAAAATACTGATCGCGGCGCAGACGCTTCTGCGCCCAGAAGTTGATAGAAGACCTGTTCTCTGTCCGTTTCCCCAACCTCAAAATACCCCCAAATACCTGAAATACCTTTCATACAACTCAATACATCCACTCAAACATCCCCCAAATTATCTTCGCCTTTTAAAGAACCCGTCCCCACCTTATCCATGCCCCTAGCCTCTCTCTCTCTCCAGTCGTTATCGGAAGCAGGGTGCTTTATGGCAGCCATTATCTCGAGGAGCTGCCCTGAAGATGGATCCATTACGACGGATTACATTCCACATCGTGCCAATCAATGATTGCCATCGAGTTTTCATTTCCGCCTCGCTAATTCATCCGCTTCCTGGAATCGAACCAGTAGCCTCTCGGTCTGTCGGGTGATTTAGTTGGGCTTTAATTGCTCGGAGTTGTTGATGTCTTGTTTTTTCGATGTTGATGTTTTCTTGTTTTTGGTGATGTCATTGTTGGTTTCAGTTCTGATCAGTGCTCAGACGACGAGAAGAAGGATGGAGGTTATAAACAACAACAGCAACAGCAGCAGCAACAACTTCAACAACCAAGGCAACGACCACAACAACACCAGCAACACAATTAACCACAGCAACAACAACATTTATATCATGGATTCGAGAATAGCTCCAGGAGAAGATTGCGATAAATCAGCGACCGTAAACATAGATATTAGCAGCAACAACAACATCAGCAATGAAAATATCACTAACGATAATAAAAAAATCTTCATCAACCAAACCAATAAGTTCATGAAACGTCAAAATCCTGATCTTCCGATAAAAAGTATAAGAACAACGACGACGACAATCAACAACAACAAGAGCATCCTAGAAGTAAACGCCTCTGCTACCGGCGACACCAGCGACACAAAAGCAGACCACAAATCTGAAGTCGCAGGGACAACATTTCCAAGAAAACGATCTCTCGACGACACCCGACAAGAGCAACAAATCCCAGACGGCAACAACAACGATTACTATGGTCGCGTAGCGAGCGACGACGACAAAGAAGCCGACTACAACGGCGACAGCGACTACAAGATGATGACGAAGGGCGACACCCTTTACATCCTGCCCAACACCTCCATTAAACTCGAATGTAGGTTCAAAACAGCTGCCTGGTACAACTTTAACTTCTGGGACAACCCCATCGTGTGGTACAAGGTGAGTGGGTCGGTAGCTGGGGTACTGAGTGGCTAGCTGGATGAATGAGTGGATAGCTGGGGGACTGAGTGACTAGCTGAGAGAATGGGTGGCTAGCCGGTTGATTGAGCTTGGGGAATGGGTGACCGAGTGGAAAAGAAGATGGTGAAGGATTTTTTTCTGCTGAGATGGATGGTTAGCAAGATTATTGGCAGACTGGGTAGTCTAGCCCGGGGAGTTTATGGGTGGTTGGAAGGGTGGATTAAGTCGATTGATGCCGGGTTAAGCGGGTCATATAGGAACAAGTGCTTGTCTTTCTATCTTCAATCAACATCAACCTCTCCAAGGACGAGGACAATCGTCTTGGATAATGACGTCGTCTGGTGACATTTATCAATCGTTGTGTGATTATTAAATTATCAATAACAATTCCACAAATAATAATATAATGATAATAATAATAATAATAATAAAAATAATAATATCAATAATAATAATAATAATAATAATAACAATAATAATAAGCAATAATAATAATAACAATAATAACAATATTAATAACAATAATAATAATAATAATAATAACCATCTGGAACATCAGTTATCCAATTATTATTTTTACAAAAACACTAACTTTTCATTTTAAAACGGACAGCCACAGATTTCAATGTTTTTGTTTAGAATTTAAATATTCATGAGGTGTTTATTTTTAGAAGCAAAATTGTTTTCAACTCCGGAAGTGAAGGTTCTGTCTTTTTTATGTGTTCGGTGTCAATTATTTTTTGACGTTTTATAATTAAATTATGATTAATTAAATTATATTATTATGTAATATTAATTTATTCAATTATTTAATTTGTTAAACTATTGTTATTATTATTATTATTATTAATATAGTGATATATCATTATTATTATTATTATTATTATTATTATTATTATTATTATTATTATTATTATTAGAAAATGTGGCACCGAAAAGACTATCTATAGTTGGTTTTACTGTGTTTAATGCCTCACAGAAAAATAAATTTTGAATTTCAACTCTAATTAATAAAATAAATATCAAATATTAAAAATTAAATTTTGATTTTTAAATAATAAATGTTAAAATTAAGATTTCAAAATTGTAAATAACATCGCATCGGTATCTCATTCCATCATAAATGGTTGCCCGACTGAAAATAATGATTTCATAATAATATAATTATTAATAAAATATAATAATTTAAGATAAGTTCAGTGACCCATAGTGACCGCATACATCATGAGGTCACGATAATACTAATTAATATGACATAATAACCAGAAATGTTTAAATAATTAATTCGATTTATGAACAATTCTTGCAAAAATTTAATTCTTAAGAGAATGTAGTTGGCCGTTGGAGTGATAGTAATGATACCAGAAGGTTCCAATGGAACTCCAAGGAGTGGAAGAATGGATATTCTTTTTCTGTCTTTTTCTTTTCTTCTTCAATTCCAATGAATTTGACGTTGAAACAGAAATATTTTCTCGTTTTTAGAAACAAAGATTTTAAAACATCGCTGGGTTTTTTGGTTTTAAAATACACTCCTCCAATAGATTCGCAACAACAACAACATCAACAACAGCAACAACAACAACAGCAGCAACAACAGCAACAACAACAATAACATCAGCATCAACAACAACAACAGCAACAACAACAATAACAACAGCATCAACAACAACAACAACATCAACAACAACTACAACTTCAATCTCGGCAGCAACATCAATAACAAAAAGAATGTAATTCGATTAAGACCACTGCGATGAATTAACATTCTATGAAGTCAACGCTATCTCAAGATTACAATTACAGGATTACACACAGACACACACACACACACACACACACACACTCACACACACACGCTCACAGACACACACACACACAAACATATATAAAAAGAATCCATTGGCGTTATCAAAGTGGAGCAGAAGGAACGTCAGTTGGCATCAAGTCCCACTTCCTTCCAGTTTCCATCCGTCGACGACGTTTTTACAAAAAGTCTTCTGCTCTTCCTCTTCCACCTCTTCCATCCTTCCTCTTCGATAATGGAATGCACGGATGGTCGCAGAGACGGACGGACGGAGACGGGCAGACACGTGGACGAACAGACGGACGGGCGGACTTAGAACCGACGGAGACTAGATGAGATGGATGGATGGAGAGACTGAAGAAGTAACTTGCACACTTTGAAAGTTCGTTTCGCTTGGATTAACATTGGCTCATAAGTCACACAGTTTCTTGGCCCTTTTTCTTTTCCTGTTTTTCTTTTTCTTTGTTTTTGACAACAACAACTTCTGAGCCACGAATGCTGATCGATGGCGACTGCACTGACGTCACGGTCGGCCGCTGTCGCCCAAGTCGTTCACGAATGTCACGGTGGTGATGATGATGATGGTGATGAGAAAGAGAGGAGGAGGAGGAGGAGGATAAGGATAGTTATGACGGCTGTGGTGGTAGTAGTTGCTACGAGGACGCAGATGGTGATGGTGGTGATGATGATGATGAGTTTCAGTGATGTAGATGACGACGACGACGATGACGATGATGATGACGATAACGATGATGATTATGATATTAATTCCAGCACTTGGATCTTGTTTGTCCTCAAACAAGGACAACTAATGTCGCTCAACAAACATTCAACCATCAATTCAATCATTTCATCCTCCTTCAATCTCCAGATGTTGAACTTCGCTTCCGAAACTGATAGCAATCCAAACGTACCGAGTTCGATTGATTGATGTGATTGAATTGATTCTGTTGTCTGATTGATGGATTGATTGATTGCTTTGACTACGTTGGCTGATTGATTGATTGACAGATTGATACCAGCA
>CM067535.1:2215000-2232500 GCA_034509925.1 Hirudinaria manillensis | reverse complement strand
TTTCGCTTTAATTTCATCTTAATTTTCGTACTATTTCACTTTTATTGGCGGACTTTTTAACGCTCGATTTGCCCTCTTGGTGTCCATTTCATTCATTCGTTTGTTCATCTGTCCATCCATTTCATTCATTCGTTTGTCCATCTGTCCATCCATTTCATTCATTCGTTTGTTCATCTGTCCATCCATTTCATTCATTCGTTTATCCATCTGTCCATCCATTTCATTCATTCATTGTTACATTTCAATCGTTCTTTCATTCGCGCTGGTTTTACCATAATTATCAACATAATTATCATTATTATTATTATTACTGAAAAATTTGTTTAATAAAACATAATTAGAAATACACGTATCTGATCGATAAAAATTACTTCATGTTATCATTTCACTTTTGGTGAAGATTGTTGGTGATGATGATGATGATGATGACAATGACGTTAATGATTGTTAATGATGCTAATCGATATAAGCATCATAAAAACATGCTTTGCTTCATGAAACCCCGGTTCACAGGCACTGCTCCTAATCCTGGTGATTGAAACACCAGCAACCGACAACTTCAATCAATCTTCTTTCAGTATACTTTCTTTCCCATTTTTACTAATTTAAATATTTTTAAGAGCAAAATTTTTACAAAAAAAAAATACTCTCCAACTTTACGATGTCTTCCTAATGGTCCGAGATCTTTGGGAATAAAGTGTCATGGCGACGTCATCTCATCTTAAAACCGGAAACGTCTTTTCGAGACTCCCAATGGCCCCTGAAAACCGAGTCTAAATTCCAGGACGAATTAAACTCTTGACGTTTCATGTCTGCTTCGAGTGATACTGAAGATGTGGAAGATGATGGTTGTTGTTGTTGTTGCTGATGTCGTAGTCGTCGTCGTTGTTGCTATCGTCGTCGTATGTTTTGTTTGTGCCTTGTCTTTCCCTTCTCTTTGCTTTGATTTTTCCATATTTTCCTTGTCGATTTGTGCTTCGTGGTTGCTTTGCTTTTTATATGTTTGTTTTGTTTTTGTTTTGTGATTTTTAACGGAAATCGTTCAACTTTCCAGCTGGAAGAGAAAACGGAAGCTGTCCAATTCTGGAACTTGTACAATTGTACAATGCTTCATGTTTTTAGCGCCAAAGATTCGCGTGAGAATCCATCGTCGAATGAAAGCCACTCAAATTTTTCGTTCGAAAAAAAAAGGGGGTGAGGTTGGGTGGTGGTGGGGAGGAGGAGTTAAAAATTTAAGGAAATGGAAAGCAAAAAGTCATTTCCTCGACCTACGGAGAGTCGGATGAAGTTTCAGATTTTTTAAATGACTTTTTAAGTGTTTCTGTTATAATCCCTTAAAATTATTTAACCGTGCATGTGTGCATGTGTGCATGTGTGTGTGTGTGTGTTTTTGTTTTTGCTTCCCTACTTCTTCGTCAT
Organism: Hirudinaria manillensis; assembly: GCA_034509925.1. Classification (NCBI taxonomy): domain Eukaryota; kingdom Metazoa; phylum Annelida; class Clitellata; order Hirudinida; family Hirudinidae; genus Hirudinaria; species Hirudinaria manillensis. The sequence goes on along the minus strand of CM067535.1, from coordinate 2,231,081 downwards.
CGCCGTTAATAACGGCTCCGAGGCCATCGTCAATCATTATCATTAACATCATCATCATCATCATCATCATCATCATCATCATCGTCATCGTCATCGTCATCATCATCATCATCATCGTCATCGTCATCATCATCATCATCATCATCATCAACAACAACAACAACAACAACAACAACAACATTGTCACAACCAAACAGAACATCCCTACGAACGAACACAAACATTTGACATCAGTTTTATGACGTCGTTTTGCGATCACGTGGTTCCATAGGACCCCCCCCTCCTCTCCTCGAGACCTATTAAAGAGTTCCATCACCCTAGGAACGATCATCATCGTCGTCTTCGTCATCATCATCATCGTCGTCGTCGTCGTCATCATCACAAGTGCCTCGCATAATAAATCTCATTTGCTTGGATTTTGTTCCTCGCCTCAATGTTTACACGTCTGTTTGCTTTCATCAAAAAATGAAGACGACCGCGAAGATGGTGATGACGACGAGGACGACGATGACGATAACGATGACGATAATGATGATGATGATGATGATGATCGTGATGATTATGATATCGAATTCAGTACAGAAAGGATGCAAATGTCATTAAGGAGGATATGCGTCTCACGTGAATAAATAGATGGAAAGGAAAGCATTAAAGACTCGATAACAGTGTTTTTATTATAATTATAACATATTTAATTATAATTATAAATATATTTATATTATAATTATAGCATATTGGTCACCCATGTGACGTAACTTGCAGTAAACTATAGTAATATGAATATAGTAACATTATAAATATAATATTTTTGAAAAATCATGGTAATTGTACATTCTAACACAATGCGATAAATTATTATTATTATTATTAGTAATATATATCTTGATTACAACTTAACAGTATGACTTTAATAACATCATAATTATTTTAAATTATGATTGCAGATGTACGACCCCAGGACTCCGGTCAGTACACGTGTCGTGTGTACGCACCTGAAAATGTTCAACTCATGAACGTCACGCATCACTTGTTCGTGGAAAGTTAGTCCTATGATCACCACCATCATCATCATCACCATCATTATCATCATCATCATCATCATCGTCATCATCATCATCATCGTCGTCGTCATCATCGTCGTTCCAGTCCAGACGTTATTAGACGAGCGGATAATTTGAATATTAGCTTTTTGAATATGTTTGTGTTTTTGTCGTTGCTTTGACTGACGTCATAATTAGTTGTTTTCCTGTGATTAGAAAAATAATTATAATCAATCGTCATGGATGCGTAGGTGGGTGGATGGATGGATGACTGGGTGGGTGGATGGGTGGATGATAATTGCAATTATTCATCATTATTATTATTATTATTATTATTATTATTATTAAATAATAATTATATTTAGAACAAATTCTAATCTAATCTTGTTCTTTTCGTTGCCGTTGTTTCGACTTGGGTGGTCTCCTGTCATTCGGATTAACCTCGGTCGGTCAACGGAGCCCTTCAAAAAAACCTTGATAATCTTTAATTAACTTCTGGTATCCATGGATACTTGGACGTTCAATGAAGGAATTTTCCGTCAAAACTTCACTTTGAATTCCAATCTAAACTTCAATCACGATTTCAATCACAGCAATCAATCAATTTCAATCCACCAATCAATCAAATTCAATCCACCAATCAATCAATATCAATCCACCAATCAATCAATATCAATCCACCAATCAATCAATATCAAGCCACCAATGAATCAATTTCAATCCACCAATCAATCAATTTCAAACCACCAATCAATCAATATCAATCCACCAATCAATCAATTTCAATCCACCAATCAATCAATTTCAAACCACCAATAAATCAATTTCAATCCGATATTCAATCAATTTGAATTTGAAAACGAATAAAAAAATTTAATCTTTCCACCTGGAAAATCTTTCAGACATTCGTAAAGATGAAAATAAATGTTCTGATCAATTTTCAGACATGCGATGACGTAAATCATGATAATGACGTCAAGAAATTATGATGTGCCTCGATATTATTTTTTATGAATTTAAATCTTATTTTATTTGGCTTTTAAACCTCATTTAACTGATATTTTTCACTCAAATTGCTTCAATTCTTTTGTAAAATTAAAAAAATTAATTCTAGAAATTTGAAAGTTAAAGTTTATATTTTAGAATCGGTCTCTGAGGAAATTGTGAGATAAAAACCACATGTTTTGAAATTATTTATTTAAATTTATGAATATTTTCTTATATTTTTTAAGCAAATTCGACAATAAAAACTTTTACTCTAAAGACATTCACTTCATCTCGATCGTCAAAATGAATTTATTTGAATTACACACATATTTATGTAATTTTAATTTATTTTATCGATCAATTTTAAACTGACCGAAGTCTGGACGTAATTAGATATTGTTAACAAACTCAAATAAATCTTGCAGCTCCACCGGAAATCATTCTCCTGACCAATGAGAGTCCGAACTCATTCGACCTGGCCAATGAGAGCAGAGAGCGTTTAGTGCAGATGCTCAATCAAAATCTCGAATTCGATCATTCCACCCCATCCATGATTGGTTGTTTCGTACTGGGAAAGTCCAACTGTCCGCGAATCAAAATGTCTTTCGGCGATCACAAGGTCCTTTCGAATTTGACCTTCAGCCAATCGGTAATCAAGGTCGAAGGTGAAAAGGGCATGCTCTTGTTTACGTATGCAACGTGGGCGGTCCTCGAAAACTATCAGCCAATGACGGGACACGACGGGGCTCACGTGACTTGTTCGGTGCACTCACGTGATGGACCTTACACTTCCGTTTCTGCCATTCTCCATGTCCGCCGTTCGTTTGAAATTTATTTCATGGATTTTTGCTTAAAATCACGCGAAATAAGGCTTAAATATAGTTTTAAAATAAAATATTCGTAAAATATAACAATTTTACTTTGCATTATAATTATAATTATTCCTGTTGCTAATTGAAAGACCAGGGTTTAATTCAACAATTTGCCAAGTTTTGCAATTTTATTTTTTTTTTGCACAGCTTTTCACTACTGAGGAAATAATTTCGATTTGTTTTCAATTTTCATCCGCCAAACGTCATTTCAGAAATAGTAGAAAGGGCGGTAACGTTTGGTTCGTTGATGAATGGATGGATGAACGAACGAACGAACGGGTGGACGGACGGGTGGATGGAAGGACAGACGGATAGATGGACGGACGGATGGATGAATTAGCGGCATGAGATGGATAGAAAGGAAGGAGGATATGCGAAGACACCAACAACAGTAGTCAAGACTCCAACGACGCGTCCAGTGCCATGTTAGGAAGCAGCAAACCACGTCTCTCCAGCTCCGTGTTTCTCCAATAACTTTCCAGGCAAACGTTTCCTTCACACGAACTGGAAAAAACTTTTTTTTTTCTTCTCTGCGCCATCGTCTGCGGATTAGATGAGTGAATGAACGAACGAACGAACGAACGAACGAACGAACGAACGAACGAACGAATGAATGAATGAATGAATGAATGAATGAATGAATGAATGAATTATGCATGCACTGGAAGACCGTCTTTGTAACGGTTAAATGCCAGTATAGCCAGAGAGATATTGAAGCTCGAGAGAGAAAGAGAGAGAGAGAGAGAGAGTTGAGTTGATTCGCAAATCGAATCTCAAATTGAGAATATATCCCCTGGAATTAAATGGGAAAAGCCTTCAACAACAAGTCGTCCAATGGCAAAGAGGGAATGATTCACGGCTCCTCCTCTCGACCAATCAGCGCGCAAGTTCCTGTGGTAACAATACCCTACTGTGGATGTCCTGTCCTACTTTATTGCACTGTTGAGCCGTTACAAACTCCTAAAGATGTCTGTCCGTTGTTCTGCAATTATTAATCAAATGTTTATAAACATACATTTATAAAATCTATATTTGTGAATCAAATGAAGCAAATAACCATCCGCAATTCTTTCAAACCATCCAACAGTCGATCCATCCTTCCATCCATCCATCCATCCATCCATCCATCCATCCATCCATCCATCCATCCATCCATCCATCCATCCATCCATCCATCCATCCATCCATCCATCCATCCATCCATCCATCCATCCATCCATCCATCCATCCATCCATCCATCCATCCATCCATCCATCCATCCATCCATCCATCCATCCATCCATCCATCCATCCATCCATCCATCCATCCATCCATCCATCCATCCATCCATCCATCCATCCATCCATCCATCCATCCATCCATCCATCCATCCATCCATCCATCCATCCATCCATCCATCCATCCATCCATCCATCCATCCATCCATCCATCCATCCATCCATCCATCCATCCATCCATCCATCCGTCCATCCGTCCGTCCATCCATCCATCCATCCATCCATCCATCCATCCGTCCGTCCGTCCATCCATCCATCCATCCATCCATCACCACTGATTATTACTTAAAGACAGACCAGAAGTAAACTGCAGCACCTCGTCTCCATATTTGGTAATGATGACGTCATCCTCACGGTCGCCGTCGTCATCATCATCATCATCATCATCATCATCATCGTCGTCGTCGTCGTCGTCGTCATCGTCTTCATCTGGCGACCTATACGAGGTGAAAGTGACGTGCACAATCAAAAGTCATCCACCCTTGACGTCGTTGATGTGGAAGATTAATGACGTCATGACTCTGGCCGGAAATGACGCAATCGGTCACGTGGCATCCAGATTGAAGGTGATTGGTTGTAGCCATTTGTACTCCTCATATTAAGCATTGATTTCCATTCGTTTGTCGTTTTATTTGATTTTTCTTTGTATTTATTTGTATTTGTTTTAAAATTAATTTCAATTTTATAAAATAATTTATAATATTAATGGTATTATAAATAATATTACATGTAATTTAAGATATATTTTGAATTTATAAATAATTATCCCTACTCACGATTTAATGTTATTACTATTATTACTAAGTTAAGCTTGTTGTTATTAACAATATAAACAAGTTACATAAACAATAGTTTATAACAATATAGCCATTGATGTTCACAGGTGTGGCATAATAAATATTATTGAAGTAATTTTTGATAAATTTATAATTTTAAAATAAATTTAGAGATTTTTGGCACAAAATATAATTTCAGGAGTCTTCAGATGGAAGAAATCTGACGGCTTGGATTCACTTGATTGAAACTGAGCAGGTGCCCATAAGTCGCATCGTACTCCAAGCAGTCAACCGTGTCGGGACGACGAGAATAGTTTTCAGTGAGCATCGTCTGGTTGTTTGGTTGATCTTTGCATGCGATTGAATTCCATTGATTGACGTTCGCTGTTGATTGATTTTCGTCTGCGATTGATTCTCATCGATGATTGATTCTCACCGATGATTGATTCGTGATTGCAGCCAACAACAGGCCGACAACAGCTTCTTCAACATCGCCTCATTCTACGTCATCATCGTCGTCGCCGTCCTCGTCATCGACATCATCGTCGTCGTCGTCGTCGGCAACGAAACGCTTGCTTCCGCCCCCGCCGTCACAGTCATCGTCGTCGTCTTCGTCCTCATCCTTAAAGAGCTCATTCATTCCAGGACAAATGAAGCGTAACCTCAAGCGGAAGCCGTTACGCTTGGCTGGTTGTGCCACGTGCGCTGTTGTTGTCTCCAGGTCTTGTTTTCCAGTCGTCGCTTTCGTTGTCCTCGTTGTTTGGAGGATTCCAGCTTGAATTGTTTGTCGCTGTTGTACTTAATAATTTCTACTATCATTAATATTTTTGTTATTATTATTAATTACTTTATTATTATTATTATTGTTATTATTATTATTATTATTATTGTTATTATTATTATTATTATTATTATTATTAACGTTGTTATTGTTAAATTTCATAATTTAATAATTTATTTTGACAAATTTCCGGGGAAATAAAAAAAACTGATTTGTGATATTTTCTGAAATTTCGATTAAAATTTCAGAGTTAATGTCCTTTCGTTAATGTTTTTCGTTAATGTTGAATTTCGTGGTTTAAAAAAAATAAATTGATTTTATTTTTAATTGTAAATATTTAAATAAAAATTATTTATTTAATAAAACAATTAAATATTCAGATAAATCATTCTCTTCCATTGTTAAGAAAAATCGTAAACGAAAATAAGACTCGCAAGAATTTCAATCACGTCAATCATCAATCAACTGAAAATCAAGCGTCATTGGAGAATCAATCAGACCTTGTTCAACCGAATGCTTCTCCATCTTTCATTATCTTACAAAGGGGAACGTGATCAATCAGATCTTTGTACCTACGACTCGGACGACTATTATAATGATGATGAAGATGATGATGATGATGATGATGATGATGACAACGACGAGGACGATGGTGATGATGATGATGTTGATTGATAATGATTGATGACGATGATGATCGATAACGATTACGACAACGACGAAAACTTTGACAATAAAGATGACGACGACGATGATGAGGAGGATGATGATGATGGTGACGATGATGCTGGTGGTGGTGATGATGATGATTTTAATCCCCACAAAGGCAATTGTCTCCCAGGCCGGATCTGACGCCCCCGCCATAAGCTCATAAGTCTCCCGTTAATGGGATTCGTGCGTCAATAATTACGTTGGATTTTTAATTATGTTTCACGGTTATAATTTCCGGCGATTGAATAAATATCCATTTTATTTCAATTATTTATGGACATTTATATTTTATAAATAATTATTGAATAATCATTTTTAAGATTAAAAAATAAAAAATAATTTATCTCGAAAATTCAATTTAATGACAATAACTATAATTTAATAAGTTGCTTTCCACGAGCAACCTTACAACTCGAAACAACACATAGATTCTAGATTACTAAATTAGGCGCTCATTAATATGAATATCGTGACGATAATAAATAAATAATAATAATAAATTATATGAATCACAATTTATTCACAATTTTAATAAATTATCTACTCTCTGAGTGCGGCACCGAAAAGAATTCGTGACGTGGAAAAATTCATTTCAAAGAATCCACGTTCGTTTGGTTCGCTTGGAAGATTTATGCAACTGGAGATGGATAAGGAGGAGATGTTGGAGCTGGAATTGTGGCAGGACATGGAAACAACGAATTACTTTCGACTAAGACCGTCTGTCTGTTGTTGTTGTTGTTGTTGTAGGAAGTTGTTGTTGATGTTGTCGTCGTTGTTGTTGTTGGTGATACTGCTGATGCTAATTATTATTATCACATAAAGGCACGGGCGAACCCCTCGCCTAACACAAATTGCTTAAGTAAACAAAAAGCAAAACCCTCTACATATCAAACAAACAATAAAACAACCAGTCACATCAAATATTTACAATCCCCAAAAAAATCATCCAATAACATCTAATGTTAAATAAATTTATATTATCGCTTATTAAAATAATAAAAATAAGAATTTTTAATAGAATTTATTTTTATCTTTTATCTAATTTAAGTTATAATTAACTTAATTTATAATTTAATCAAATTCTTCTGAGGTCATCTGTTGATTAAAACGAAAACCACTGGAAGTCTTTCAAATCATTCGAAAGATGGTAATGAATATTTTTTAAATTAAATTTCGATATATTTTTAATATTTTACAAGAATATCTCAGAATTATATAAGAAATAATTTATATTAGACTTAATCGTAAAATTACAAAAACAAATTTTATCAATTAATTAGAAATAGCAACAAATTATAAAAAAAATCGCTTCAATCCTTCTGTGATGTTCGCCTGGAAAATAAAAATCATTTTGAAAAAAATTGTGGAAAATATTTTCCAAAAGGTTCCAAGTGAGAAAGTGTTTAAAGATAATTATTAGATGGAGAGGTTCAATTTAATATAATTTTATATTAAAATAATTTATATTAATTTATTTTATATTAAAAATGTATTTTTTTATATTTTGCAACAAATACGTATTTTTAAATATAATTCTCTCAAAAATATTCTGTCGTGTTTGTTTAAAAACATTTACGATGTAATTTTTTCCCAGGTTTTTACATTTAATATTTAATTATATTTTCTCTAAAATTTGTTTAAAAATTACTGCTTGTAAATTATTAATTAAATTACTAAAATTAATGAAATTATTTTTAAAAATTAGTAAATATATACGTTTTAAATGAATGATTAAACCATTATTATAAATAACATGTATATTATATATAGATTATGGATCATACATAATATATATAATCTAATATATGTAATATAACATAATATAATATAATATAATAATTATTATTATTATACTTAAATAGGTTGCTTCCTTAACGGGACTAATTCCTTTCGGGATTCTTTGGTTTCACCGTTATATATTTTTTCTTTTAATTTCTGTGTCTTTGTTTTATTTTGTTTTATTTTGGTAAAAAATAACAAAAAAAGAATTATTATAATGTAATTACATGTTTATTTGATTTATTTCTGAATTTACGATAACAATCGATCAAATATGAAAGTGGTTTTCATGTCCTATTGTCGTAATATGTCGTAAAATATTTTAAATCTCAATATTTATTCATCTCTTGAAAGTAGAAAATTTACTCGCGAAGCCTCAAAAATTATTTTTCAAGTTTTAAGAAAAAAAGATTCCAAAATGGCGGATGAAGTCAGCAAAAATGCTGTTTAATGTCATTCAATTATTTATCAGAAGAGTGAGTGAGTGAGTGAGTGAGTGAGTGAGTGAGTGAGTGAGTGAGTGAGTGAGTGAGTGAGTGAGTGAGTGAGTGAGTGAGTGAGTGAGTGAGTGAGTGAGTGAGTGAGTGAGTGAGTGAGTGAGTGAGTGAGTGAGTGAGTGAGTGAGTGAGTGAGTGAGTGAGTGAGTGAGTGAGTGAGTGAGTGAGTGAGGTGAGTGAGTGAGTGAGTGAGTGAGTGAGTGAGTGAGTGAGTGAGTGAGTGAGTGAGTGAGTGAGTGAGTGAGTGAGTGAGTGAGTGAGTGAGTGAGTGAGTGTGAGTGAGTGAGTGAGTGAGTGAGTGAGTGAGTGAGTGAGTGAGTGAGTGAGTGAGTGAGTGAGTGAGTGAGTGAGTGAGTGAGTGAGTGAGTGAGTGAGTGAGTGAGTGAGTGAGTGAGTGAGTGAGTGAGTGAGTGAGTGAGTGAGTGAGTGAGTGAGTGAGTGAGTGAGTGAGTGAGTGAGTGAGTGAGTGAGTGAGTGAGTGAGTGAGTGAGTGAGTGAGTGAGTGAGTGAGTGAGTGAGTGAGTGAGTGTGAGTGAGTGAGTGAGTGAGTGAGTGAGTGAGTGAGTGAGTGAGTGAGTGAGTGAGTGAGTGAGTGAGTGAGTGAGTGAGTGAGTGAGTGAGTGAGTGAGTGAGTGTGAGTGAGTGAGTGAGTGAGTGAGTGAGTGAGTGAGTGAGTGAGTGAGTGAGTGAGTGAGTGAGTGAGTGAGTGAGTGAGTGAGTGAGTGAGTGAGTGAGTGAGTGAGTGAGTGAGTGAGTGAGTGAGTGAGTGAGTGAGTGAGTGAGTGAGTGAGTGAGTGAGTGAGTGAGTGAGTGAGTGAGTGAGTGAGTGAGTGAGTGAGTGAGTGAGTGAGTGAGTGAGTGAGTGTGAGTGAGTGAGTGAGTGAGTGAGTGAGTGAGTGAGTGAGTGAGTGAGTGAGTGAGTGAGTGAGTGAGTGAGTGAGTGAGTGAGTGAGTGAGTGAGTGAGTGAGTGAGTGAGTGAGTGAGTGAGTGAGTGAGTGAGTGAGTGAGTGAGTGAGTGAGTGAGTGAGTGGATGGGTGGTGCGTGGGTGAGTAAATGAATGAATGGATGAACGAATGATGGCTTGTCGCCCTTTTCAAAGAGGGAAAAACCAATCTGTGCACACAAAAGACGAAGTAGCAACTTCAATGAAAAATTCAATTGCATTCCGCTTTTCCTCGAAAGTGATTTCCACCGGATGGACTTCTGTGTGACACGGTGGATGAATGAATGGATGGATGGACGGACGGATGGACGGAAAGACGGATGGACGGATGAATGGATGGATGGACGGATGGATGGATGGAATTAGCGATTGAACGGTTGAGTGGATTTGTGATGGATTGATGGATGGTTGAATGAACCAGATGTCATTAAGTTCACTTGCAAAGCCATCAAATTCAAGTTCAAAAGAAAATCATAATACCATTGAAAGATATCATGATAATTATTATTATTATTATTATTAATTAATCTATAATTAAATTCTGAAGTTCAATAATTTCGAGTTGAAATTGATTTTTATAAAAGAACAATTTCTTAAACTCCATCAAATTTTCTCAAAATTTCACAAATTTTCTTATATATTTTTTTTTCTTAAAATGAGAAAAATTCCGATAAATTATAGTTTGAAAATCGTTTTTCATCTCAATCAAAGGACCCTACTCCCCTCTCCCCCATCTCCACCCTCAAAGCGGTAGCAGACGACAACGTGAGACGCGCCAAGTTGTTCGTAGAATTTATAAATCCTTCAAATAAGATTTTGAATTTGAAAATGAATTTTGAAGCAATTATTTAAAATTATTTATCGATTTATTTTTGAAAGTGTTTTTTACTTACGTAGTCAACGAATCAATGATGCATTGCTGTTGTGATGATGTGATTATTCAAAGTTTGGATGGGTGGACGGATGGATGGACGGATGGATGGACGGGCGGATGGAAGGACAGATTTAATGAAGGAATTGAGAGAGTGACGGAAGAACGAAGGAGGAAGTGATTGCAGTTTTCTTTGTTGAGAAAAGAAAATGGCAGTAAACAAGCATCAACGAGTTGTGATTTCATGAATTCCTTGTTGTTTTAGGACTGAATTTGTTGTTGTTGTTGTTGTGTTGTTATTGTGTTGTTGTTGCTGTTGTTTGAGGTGGTGTTTATGATGGTGTTGTTGTTGTTATTTATGTTGTGGTAGTATTTGTGATGATAATTTGTGGTATTGGTGGTGGTATTTGTGATGGTATTTGCATTAGAAATGGTGAAGATGATTGTGATAATGATTGATGATAAGTTTATTATTTGCATCCATCATCATCACCATCATGGTGTTTGGAAATTATTTTACGAATTCCGGTTTTATTGAATTAAATGAAATTAAAGAGGATTTTATTGAAAATATTTTTAATTCAAAGAAATTCTGCAAACGTTCATCCAATCCTTTTCATTAGATCTCATTAGCATAGGGCTTGTTTCAAATGAATGGAATATATGAATAAATTATTATTTATTTTGAAATCTGAATAAATAAATAAATAAATTACGAAAACATAGTCGTGAATAAATTATGAATTATGATAATATTAAATAGAGAAATAAAAATTAAAAACTTGCAAAACGGTAGCGTGACTCCAAAATGTCGTTCGAACCAAAAAAACTAAAACCTTCAACCAAAATGGTCAACAGGAAGTGACGTAATGACGCGTGGTTGATGACGTCACAAGAGGTCGTTCAAAATTCTCGATGAGTCACCTAGTGGCCGGAAGCGTAAACTTTTTCATTTCTTTTATGAAGGGAAATTAGCTTTTGAACGATATTGGAGATAAATTTTTTTTTTAAATCTAAAAATAAAGGAAATAATGATTTTATTATCGTTACGAAATTATAATAACAATATTTATTATAACTTTTATTTATTTAATTCATGTTATTTCTGTTTTTATTATTATTATTATAGAAATTATTTCAATTAAAAGTTATATTTAATTGTAAATAAATATAAAATCTAAATAAGATTACAATTTATATTTTGACACAAAATGTGTCATGATGTTCCATTATGGCATTGATGATAATGATGACCGATGAAGATGATGATGATGATGATGATGATCTGTGATGATGATGATGATAATGATAATTATTCTTCCAATAATCCCGCCATCTTGTCACCTAAATTACCTGCATCATCGTCCAGGTGTGCTATTAATGAATATAATCCTTTAAAAAATTATTTTCAAATAAATCATCGTATATTCAGGATTATCGCATCATGCTCGATAATGTCCTTGTGACATTTTATTATGATAATTATAACTAGGTTAAGCGAAATTAAATTAATTAATAAGTATTACTTGTTCTGTCCTTTGTATAATAATAATTATGGTGATAATAATATAAATATTATAATTATTATATTATTATTATAATATAATATAATAATAACTATTCTTATTATAATTAAATTATTTCCATGTTTTCGAACTTCAACTCCTCCATGAAATCCTGTTCCGTGTCAGGTCGTTCCATCCTCGTTAGTTGAGATCACCTCTCAAAAGCTCTTCCTCTTCCTTCTCTTCCTCCTCCTCCTCCTCCTCCTCATCATCATCATCATCATCATCATCATCATCATCATCATCATCATCATCATCATCATCATCATCTCCATCATCATCATCATCATCATGACGACGATGACGGTGATGACGTCGGTGAAGTGATAAGAATGATTTTCCAAAACCTCTTTCGAAAAAACATGAAAAGATTTCTTATCTTAAAAACTTAATTGCATTTCCCAGCCTCCAGTTTGTTTTCCAGGTTTATTTCATCAATTTTTCAATAATTAATTTAAATCAATTTAATAATCATTAATTAATTTAATTAATCTCAATAATTATTATAAATATTATTATTATTAATATTATTGCTATTGTTATTACTTTTATTATTGTTGGTGTAATATAATTGTACACATCGATAATGAAATTTATAAGATTCCATTTCGCAAATTCTTAAATCGTAAAAATTTATTTTTTGGAACATTAATAAAAATATAAAATCTGAAAAAAAGAAGCATAATTATAAAATATTAAAAAATTGTAAATTATTGAAATAATAATATTAATTATTATTATTTTATTTTCAAACAAAAATTTTTAATTGCATCAAAACTTCTTTGGTTTTTAATCTTTGGTGTTTGCGGCAAATTTGTGCAACTAATGAGACGAAATACTAGTGGATGATGACGACGACAACGACGATGACGAACATGACGGTGATGACGATGACGATGACGATGACGATGATGATGATGATGATGATGACAGCAGATGCAGAAGATGATGGTAGCCATATTTATATCAAGAAACTGTTACAATTCTATCCACCCTTCCGTCCTTCCTTCCATCCATCCGTCCGTCCGTCCGATGACGACGACGACGACGATAATGGTAATGATGATGATGATGACGACATTGCAGAAGGTGATGGTAGCCATATCTATAACATGGAACTGTTACATTCATCAGATATCCAAACAACTTATATATTTTTAGACGTCTTTCTGAAATCGCTCATACAAAATTATAAATAAACATAAATAAACACGCAAAACATTATTACAAAACTTTCTATAATTTACTTGAGGATTTATTTTCAAATCCGTACAAATGGTAAACGAAGAATTCCTGTTAGCTCCTGTGATTGAACTCGTACTCGAAAGAAAGGAATTCAATCAGTTCAATCGAATCAATCAGTTGATTCGAGTGCAAACAATCACACGATCAGACTTTCGGCTAATCTCAGCCAATCAGAGGTCCACCCACTCACCCTTCTTCTCTTTACCATCTTACCATCCATCTTATTTCGAGGTTTTCTTTCCTCCTATCTTCCATCTTTTCACTCGTCCATCCACCCTTCAGCCTATCCTTGCATCCATCCATCTGTCCGTCCATCCATCCATCCGTCTGTCCGTCGGCCCGCCCATCCTCCCCTCTTTTTCCATCCTCGATGGTAATAGGTGCAGAAACCCTCTTTCGTCACTTTCGCCGATTGCGTTGAAGAAATGGATTTAATCGCAGACTTTCATTCGATGTTATAGGTGGTGGTGATGATGACGATGACAACGACGATGACGATGGTGACGACGATGACGATGATGATGATGAGGAGGAGGAAGAGGAGGATGCCGAAGACAACGTAGGTAGGTGCTTCTGCTGAGTACGCCTCCTAATTAGATTGCTTCCGCCCTCAGTAATTTTTTCAAATTTAATCAATCCTCACATACAGGAGTTAAACAACAACAGCGACAACAACAAACAAACAAACATACATACAACGATACAAACGATACAAACAAAGACAAACAAACAAAAAATCCATGCACTGACTGATATATAGATGGATGGGTAGAAGATGACGAGAAGAAGAAGAAATTGAATAATAATAATAATAATAATAATAATAATAATAATAATAATAATAATAATATTGATAATAATAAAAATAATAATAATAATAATAATATTGATAATAATAATAATAATAATAATATTGATAATAATAATAATAACAATAATAATATTGATGATAATAATAATAATAATAATAATAATAATAATAATAATATTGATAATAATAATAATAATAATAATAATATTGATAATAATAATATTAATAATAATAATAATAATAATAAGAAGAAGAAGAAGACGATGATGGCGTTGACAATGATAATGATGATGAACTGATTGAACCTGGGATGTTGGGAGCTCCTTCAACGTCAGTGGATTTGAAGTCACCAAGTCTTTTGTACAGTGACAGGTAGTGAACTCATGTGAGGCATTCCAAACAAACCTCAATCCACCCAAAAATTGCATCCCCCTAAGGTTCACCCAGGTGGGTGGGTCACGAGTGGCCCATGGGTGGGTCATGAGTGGCTCATGGGTGGGTCATGGGTGGCTTCTGACCCCTCTTCCCCTCTCCCCATCCCATGCGACAAGGTGATGCATGTAATCCTGCAACGAGAATTATACGATAAATATTCATGGCAGTTTGATTTAAGTTCCACTGTTGAGATATCGTGATGATGATGATGAGGATGATGGTGATGATAATGATGATGGTGTTGATGATGATGATGATGATGGAATTGATGGATAGTCAACAATTTTGTTATTTGTGGTTATTTCAATTGTGTTCCTTAAAATAATAATATATATTTTATTATATAATTAAGGTAATAATATATTTTATTATAATTATTTCTTAATAAAATTTTATTTTTTAAATTAAAAATTAAAATTATCATTTGATAAATATTTGCTTATTATTATTATTATTATTTAAATAGGTTTAGCAAAATTATAACCATCTAATATATATTATCAAATAAGATATGTTTAAGTAGAAGTAGCTGTTAATATCATAAAAATGATAGAATTTTTAATATGCCAATATTTCATTTAATACTTCATTTAATATAATATTTATTATTTCATTAGAATTGAATAATTAAATTATTTACAATAATAATAAAATACCATGAAATAATTATGAAGTAATTGTTGGAGTTCAATTATTCAATCAGAATTTGATCCTATTAGTAGTTGCATCGCGAATTCAAGTGCCGGTTTAGGCCCGTTTGGGGACCAATTCAGGGATGTTGGTCTTTAGGTGCAAAGATACAAACATCCCTCGTTGTTGTTGTTGTTGTTGCTGTGTCATGGCTTTTATTGTGTGCTATGTATATGCAGTATGCTATGCATACAATACAAATAGGCTGTTATCATGTTTATGTATGTTGTACATTGTATGTTTACTATAAACATACATAATATGTTTGTTTCAAACAAAAATGAGTACTGTTTTTATATTACCTCCATTTTGTAATTAAATCTAAACGTAATGCACTTGACAGAATGAAAAGCAGAACCTCCAACCTGGAGAAAGACAAGAAGAAATAAAAATGAATTTTATCATATTTTATTGTAAAATGCAGGAAATTGAGTTATGAATAAAGATGCAATTAAGACAATTAACGAATCAAACAAAACGTTTCAGGAAATCCCACGAAGGTCATCGGGTGTCTGGGTTCGTTGAGTGCAAATGAAGGGCGGTTCAAAGCCCGGGCTGGAATTTTTAGGATTTAAAATAAATTCAATTTTATTACAGAAAAATATTTTCTTCATTTTGTCTGCATTTTAAAATTTACTTTATTGATGTTAATTTAATAATCCGTGGCAGGTCTAAATTGTCTTCAATAATTATAATTTAAGCAATAATTATAATTTAAGTAATAATTATAATTTAAGAAATAATTTCAATTTCAGAGTAAATATTTCTGAATCTTTTTCCTCGAAATCACAAAGTAT
>CM067535.1:2187500-2210000 GCA_034509925.1 Hirudinaria manillensis | reverse complement strand
ATAAATAATTATAAAAACAAATATAATTATAAACTATGGTTATGCCTAATTAATAATTATATTAAGAGGAAGGTTAGTCGTTTCAACTTTCTCAGCACATCCCTCTGACGTCATCATCCATCATGGCTCCGTAAGACGTGTACTTTATTGGCACGGAAAATAAGGCTTCGGCGTCAAGATTGACGTCAACAAGCATCTCAACGAACCCGTCATGGTGGCATAATTTCGTCATAATTTCGATATAATTTCGAAATAATTTAAACATAATTACAATATAATTTCAAACATACCTACAATGTAATTTCAATATATTGTCAGGATAATCTAAATATGATGTCAACATAATTTCAACGTGATTTCGGCCTAATTTATAAATAATTGGAAAATAATTTCAGCATAATTTCAAAAGAATTTAGCGTAATTTCAATAGAATTTTAGAATAATTCAAAAATTATTTCTAGAATAGGTTCTTTTTTCGTAATTATTTTTCAAAGCTTTTTAACCTTTTATGGAACAAGTCAGAATTTATATAGCGCCATGAAGCCGGCATCGTAAAGACAGTTTTAATACAATTTCAGATAATTATTTAAAAACATAATTATAATTCATGATAAATTAAATTATAAACCCATTAATTATTCATATATTTTCATTTATTATGTTATCAATCTAGGGTTTTTTTTATATTATTATTTTGCCTTAAATTTACCTCAAGTCATATTTTATATTTGGATGTGACGTATTGTGACGTCATCAATGCAAAGCATGCTTAAAAGAGCATCGTAAGGATTAAAAGTGTTTCCTGGCATTTCCAGAAAATAACAATTGATATTATTTAATAAATATTATTTTTAATATATTTTAAAATTACAGCAGTTAAGAAATCGTGTTAAATATTTTTATTTTAAATATTTTAAGATATTTTTTTAAACACAATTGTTCATAAATTCAAAAATATCCAGTTTCATTTATTCAGTAATTGAATCAATTTAAATAATAATTTGTTATAAATAAATTAAATTTATACTTAAACATAAATTTCTTTTCCAATAACATCAAAAATAACTTATAATTTTTCATCAAATGGTAATTAAATTAAGTAAATATTAAATGTTTAAAAATTAGTAAACAAATTAAAACGACGAATACATTAAAAATAAATAAAACAAATTAAAAATAAAAACACATTTTAAATTGTAAAATATCTTGGAGAAAAATAACGAACAATCTCATCATGGCCAACGTCATGGTGATTCTAAAAATAAATTGATGACGTCACTGTCAGCCATGACAGTCTGAAAACGTTGCCATCTCATTTGAGCGCCAAATTCTCCAGTGATTTCACGATGGCCTCTTTTTAATGTGGAGGAAATAGGGGGACTTAAAGTGTGAGTGAGTGAGTGAGTGAGTGAGTGAGTGAGTGAGTGAGTGAGTGAGTGAGTGAGTGAGTGAGTGAGTGAGTGAGTGAGTGAGTGAGTGAGTGAGTGAGTGAGTGAGTGAGTGAGTGAGTGAGTGAGTGAGTGAGTGAGTGAGTGAGTGAGTGAGTGAGTGAGTGAGTGAGTGAGTGAGTGAGTGAGTGAGTGAGTGAGTGAGTGAGTGAGTGAGTGAGTGAGTGAGTGAGTGAGTGAGTGAGTGAGTGAGTGAGTGAGTGAGTGAGTGAGTGAGTGAGTGAGTGAGTGAGTGAGTGAGTTTCTGCAATCCTCTCGAGCGAAAAGGATCTTTGTTAAAGTTTCAATAATAAGCAGAAACCAAAGGCTTTTAAAAATACTTCAGAAATATTCTATTTCCACTCCTGAAGCAATATTCTCCAAATTCAACATGAAAATGTAATTTGAAAACATATTTGAATTATTTAATATAACAACACGCACCACTGCAATGATTATGACCAATTTGTTCCGTTACTTTTCTAATATTTTTCCTCTTATTCGTTTTTATTCGGCTTTTTTTTTCCAATGATTTTCCAGTGACAAAGCTCGCATCCAATCAGAGGGCAGTATTGAATTAATCATTTCTTCATTCCTGCACGGTCCATCCATCCGAGAAATTAAATTCTTTGGTTCCATTCAACGACTTCATGGCGTACAGATGGATGGACGGACGGATGGATGGATGGATGGATGGATGGATGGATGGATGGATGGATGGATGGATGGATGGATGGATGGATGGATGGATGGATGGATGGATGGACGGACGGACGGATAGGCGGACGGACGGATAGGCGGACGGACGGTAGTATGATAGTCTTGGTATATAGATTGAAGAAAGGGTGGATGGACGGTTGGATAAATGATATGAGAAACGCTCAATCAATCATGAACATCTGTCATTCACAGGGAGCGTCACCTTCAGGACAACATTTTAATTTTCCTGGGATTTATTTTATTTTTTTATTAAACTTTTAATATTTTTTATTTATTTTTCCCTTCTGCCTTCTGCATAATTTCAAAGTTTTTTGTTTCCTTGCAGAATCTAAATAATTTTAAATTTAAAAATATTTCATTTCATTTTATCTCAGAAAAATAATTTCGCAGGTTAAATCCACCACATTGTTTGCAGTTTCTTGGCTCGAGTACACTTAAGATTTGAAAAAAATTAAAATTATTATCAATTTATGGCCACAACATAATTACTTCACAGGATATTATGGGATCACAATAATTTGTCCTTTCAGCACTATCAGAACCACCGATAATCCAGACTATATTTCATCTGGACAGCTGCCCAACAAGACTGTAATCAAAATTTTCATCACAACTATAAGTCCACGTCATCGTCATCATGACCATGACTGTTATCACTATCCAGCGTCATCGTCGTCATCGTCGTCGTCATCATCACCTGCAAATTAATCAACACCTTTGCATTTCCACCTGACTTCAGTGCACCAGCATCAAAGTTCTTCTTAAACTTCGTCGTCGCATGAGTTCGATTTTTTATATATTATTATTATTATTTTATTATTATTATTATTATTATTATTATTATTATTATTATTATTATTATTATTATTATTATTATTATTATTATTATTACTGTAGACATTATTTTGAAATCCATCTCGTGATCATAATCGCTATCAAATTATCAACCAACGTTTGGCGATATCACCATTGTCTTCGTCATCATCATCACCACCATCATCATCATCATCACCACCACCATAATCATCATCATCATCACCAGCATCATCATCGTCGTCTTGACTCACGTCACTTCCGGCAAGTGACACCGAGAGAGCGCAGACGTCATAAACAAGATGACGTCATCATAGGCGGCGTCAAACGCGCTCGGATTTATTTGTTCCTTTGACACGGTGACGATTCTCAATTTGACTTCACGTCTAATCGACCGTGAAGATTTCCATGTCAGGAATTGGGTGGCTTTGCTGGAAAGGAGACGGTGCTGGTGATGATGACGACGACGACGACGATGATGATGATGATGATGGTGATGGTGATGATGATGATGAAGATGATGACGATGACCTGTTTATTTCTTAATGGGCGTCACGTCACGATTATGACGATTCCGAATGATGACGTCATCGCGATTGCAGTGAAGAAGACGATGAGAAATTCATCGCAACCAATCGCATCGTTAAGAACTAATTGGGCGAAAATTGGCGCAAGGTTTATTATGCCGTGAATTTATTGTTGCTGTTGTTATCGTTGTTGTTGCTGTTGTTGTTGTTGTTGTTGTTTTGACGATGGTGGTGAGGTTGTTGTTGTTATTGTTGTTGTTGGTGAGGTTGTTGTTGTTGCCGTCGAAAATAATTACACAGGATTTCTCGCTAAAAAAAAAAACAACATCTCGAGGAGAATTGAATGCAGACTCATCCATCTCGTCGTCGTCGTCGTCATTTGTCTGTTGTTGTTGTTGGTGTTTTTGCCGCTGCTGATGCTTTTATTGCTGTTGTTGTTGCTGCTGCTACTGCTGTTGCTGTTTTTGTTGCTATTGTTTCTATCAGAGGAATGATACTCAAAATCAAGTACACATTTCTTTCACCTGCATCAACAACAAGAACAACAGCATCATCATCTTCATCTTCATCCTCTTCACCACCACCACTTATCATCCTCATCACCATCGTCGTCGTCGTCGTCGTTGTCACTCGTAAACATCGTCTATGTCAAGGTAGAAGAGAGAGATGAAGAGATGGATGGAAGGAATGCGCTCTCGTGTGAAGGAGTTCAATTTTATTTTCCACTGGGACGATATTTCACTCTACCCACTTTGGCCGGACCACCCCATGAATGAACGATGTCCCGGCGTACGGGGGCAGACGTTGCGTCATTTGTAAAAGGGGGCCCGGGGTCGGCCCACTGACGGCCGTTAGTAACCCGGATCTCAATGAGTTATGGCGCTTCCACATTTTGAGGAGACTGGGTGGCAGGTGGAGGATGAGGAGGAAGAGGAAGAAGAGGGTTGTTCTTTTTAATCATCATCGTCGTTGTCGTCGTCGAATCCGTGTGGACGCATAATTTTGAACCTGTACGTCTTTGTTATTTTGATGACGATGACGACGACGATGGTGGTTGTGGGGCCAGCACGGGGCCAGCACGGGTGTCAGGACACATTTAATGGCTTCATGACAATTTAAATTGCCAAATGATGACGAATGAGAACCAATTCGACCTCAATGAGTGAATGAATCATCATCAACATCTTCCTCCTCTCTCTCTCTCTCTCTCTCTCTCTCTCTCTTCCTCCTCCTCATCATGAACATTACCATCATCAATAGATAATTAATGTAAATATTATGATTTGTTGTTGTTGTTGTTACTAATAGTTATCAATTGCAATGATAGCGATGGACTGCAGCATTGTTCTTTGATAATTATACAATTCAAACTGCATCATCATCATCATCATCGTCATCATCATCAAAATTTTATCCTCCATCTTCCTCGTCGTCATCGTCGTAATCATCATCATCATCACCATCGGCATCGTCGACGTCGACGTCATCATCATCGTTCCATCCCACTTCATCAGTCAATCCTCCACGGCCATTACGTCGGATAACACTTTCCGTCATCATTATTTTCATCGACGTCTTCATCATTATCATCACCATCATCATTACCATAAGCATCTTCATCATCTTCATCGTCTTCATCGTCGTCGTCGTCATCATCATCATTACCATAAGCATCTTCATCATCTTCATCGTCGTCATCATCATCGTCATCATAATCACTGTTGTTTTGTCCACCATTGACCTGTCAATGAATTACATTTCCGAACCACGATGGCACTTGGAATGACTTCGTAGAAAAGCGAAACGAAGAGAACTTCTTAGGACTTCTGAGACAACAACAACAACATCAATGACGACGACGACAGCAACAACAACAACAACAATAAATCTTTTAGTAATTCAACAACAAAAAAATGTTCATCTTAGCAACGGAACGTGAACAGTTTTTTTTGTAACAACAATCTCAATCGTATGCTAAACAAGCAATGGCAATGGTACATGCACATCCACCCTGTCTACCCACCCATCAACCCCCCTACCCATACACGAAAGCTCTCCAAGACTCAACCAGGCTCTTAGAGTCGATTGAGTGCCGAACGTTGAACGCCTGATTGTCATTTCCTCACGTGACTCTGGCGGATTGAATGAACGAAAGTCAGGAGGAGGTGGAGAAGAAGAGGAGGAGGAGGAGGATGAAGAGGAAGGAATTTCCAACAAATGACGTCGTGGAGCTGCTTTCGAGAAGCTTCTGTTTGGCACGTCCTTCTCCTGTCCGGCAATGGTGATGACGTCACGACTGCGATGATGACGCCTATGGCGATGATGATGATGATGATGTTGGTATTGATGACGATGACGACGAAGATTAAGTTTACCACTCGAGTACCACTCCAGCGCCATACTGCTCCCCTAATGGCGAGAAAATGCTCCGGCCGAAGATCGTGTCTGGCGCCTAAATGCTCCCCAAGATGAGGAGATGGAAATTATTCGAAATTATTTCAAATTATTTCAGTGTTCCTTTCACGTTCCCGTTGGGACGGATTGGAAAGTTGCTCGGAAGAGATCCGCGTTGGTCGGTCGGTCGGTCAGTCGGACGGACGGAGGGACTGACGGACGGGGGGACGGACGAACGGACGGAGGGATTGTCGATGGAAGACGATGTGACGTTGACGATGATAACGATGATGATTGTGATCGTGGACGTCTTACGACCCACTGTTTACTGGTGTTGATATGGATTTATGAGTCGCCATAAAATGACAACCTTTGTGATTGTCTGTGATTGTCTGTGATGGCGAGGAAGATGATGACGACGACGATGATAGCGATGATGATGATGACGACGACGATGGCATGGCGGTCATGGCATTGCATAGAGGAATTTTGTATTGAGTTAAAAAAAAATGTTTGGCTGGAACGCAGAATAAAATTATTGATAAAAATTATTATTATTATTATTATTTAGTAATAATAATAAAATTTAATTAAAAGTTATTATTTATTTAATGATAATTAATAATAATGTTTAATAATCATTCATGCAAAGTCCATTTAGTGTATCGTTCCAGTGCTTTTCTGTTTACATTGATGCTTCCATCACTTTCTATGGTTTCCAACAACCATAACAACGACATCATCAACTTCAACAACAACATCAACAACAACCACAACTTTCCATAACATCAACAACCACAACCGCACCAACTTCAGCCACAAAACAACAACAACAACAACAACTTAATCCAACTTGTACCAGCAATAAAGGCTTTTGACAGAATGTTTTCAAAGCAATTTCATTTCAAGTACATAATCCTTGCCTTGCAATAAAGCGTTACTAACAGAAAGTACTCTCGTGTTAAACAAAAGAAAATAATTATTATATATAATAATATATTTATTATAATAATATACCTAATGGTTATAATATCGTTCCTAGTGGTTTTACAAAAACCTCTCTCTATTTTCATCACATCAATGCGTCTTTTGTTGGATTAATTTCTTTATAAATTTTAATTCATATTTTAAGAAATTGAATTAAACTTTAAAGATGACGAAAAGTTAAAGAAATTGAATGAAAATTCGCTGAAAAGTTTTCAAACTATTGAATTCCAATTATACTTGATTTAATAAATAAATAATAATAAAATCTCTTTTTTTATGTAAAACAAATAAATTTAAATAAATTATTGCATTATTAATTATTATTAATTAAGTGCTGAATTTAAATGAAATATTAAAAATAAAACGCTAGTTATCGTCGCAAGCTTTGACCTTAAAACTCCAAAGTTGAACTTTAACCTCTCCACTGCTTCCTCCCTCTTCAACCGCTCGTCAGTGGCGCTCACTGGAGCGGAAAATTGAATAACTTCCCATTCATTCGACTGGAACGACTTTCGAAACTTTCTTGGAACTTTGGAAATTTGAAAGAAAATTTAAAATCTTCACTTTCGCTGAATGGGCGCGTCCAGAATTTTACCGTCTCGGAAAGGTAGATTTGTGATTTCAGTTCTTTCCTCGCACGAACCTTCACGATTGTGATGCCCAAATATCGAAGGATTCCCCTCTCCATTTCACTCCTGGCCTCACTTGGGGTATGGGTCTAATGGGGCTGACCTGTACATCTAGTTGTTTGCTGGACATGGGTGAACAAACAAAACACAAACATACACAGACGCACGTAGAGTTTCTATTAAGTTTAGTGCTATCGCATCCTTTAATCTTTCTTTTTTTTTCAGGATAAATAAAGCACTCGAAAATTCGGCCAAACACAAAAAATAAACATTTCCTTTACAAATGATGACAATGCATTATCACAAGCTGTACTAAGAATTGTTCCAGCGATTGTTGTTGTTGTATTGTTGTTATTTTTGTTTTTGTTGTATCGAGAAGAGAGCATTCCTCGTTCGAAGTTCTTATCGCATTCCAGGCTTGTTTGGGCCACCCCTCGCCTGTCCTTCCTAACTCGATTACAGGATCTTTTCATCATTGGGCTGTCTAAACGATGCTCATGCGACGATAATGGAGTTGTTACTCGTAGTTACGAAATTTTTATGGCGCTTAATAACTTTTTATTAACGAGATTTTTTTTATAAATTAACAACGTAACAAAACTTCGGAAGAGCTATTTAGTTTTTCAAAAAATCCATTCCAAAGTAGTTCATTAAAAAGAATCGAATTAGAATAAATAAAAAGAAATTAATTTTAAAATATTTCAAACGATATATATATATATATATTTTTAATTTTAAACATCCAAAAATCATATCGCATAGTCTTTCTTGAACTCATTCATGAACCTCTGAAAGTCTTAGAGAGACATCGGAACTTTGGAACTTAGGGAACTCAGTAATTATACGCATTTGACACTGAAAACCAATGGAAAACCTTTCGCCTCATCCGAGCGGGCGCCCGGTACCTGTATTTTTCTTTGAAAACGACACTTTTTCCCTGAAGAAGAACAGAGACGCAACTCCGAGGTACAGAGGGCCTGCTGCACCGAAAAGAAAGGCCCTTTCCCTCTGCAAGTTCAAGAAGCAGGCGACAAAGGCCGCCCTCGTGGGCTCCAAGAATGCCGACGATGCAACGCTGGAAACTCCCAGTTACAACGAAGAAGGCCGAGGTACCTACTTGTGGCAGTGCTTCATCAAGATCTGCAGACTTGGCAAGGGCTCTTTTGGCGAGGTATTCAAGATGAAAAGCAAGGACGACAACAAGCTGTACGCTGTCAAAAAATCGTTGGAAAAGTTCACGAGCCAAACGGATAGGAATCGTAAGCTGGAAGAAGTCAACAAACACGAGACGCTACCAGTTCACAGAAACTGCGTCAGATTCGTCAAGGCCTGGGAGGAAAGGAACACCCTCTACATTCAGACCGAACTCTGCCAGATGAGTCTCAGTACTTACGCGGATGAACATCACGATATCGAAGAGAAATTCGTCTGGAACTGCTTGGTGGACAGCCTGATGGCACTCAAGAACCTTCACGATCACAATTTAGTTCACATGGACGTAAAGCCGGAGAACATATTCATAGCCAGGGGTGAAATATTCAAACTGGGAGACTTCGGTCTCGTCCTGGACTTGAGCAAGGACGTGTCGGACGCCCTAGAGGGCGATCCAAAGTACCTAGCCCCTGAAATCATGAAGGGCATCTTTGGAAAGGCTGCCGACGTTTTCAGCCTTGGCATCACCATCCTCGAATTGGCCTGTGACATTGATCTGCCGAGAGGAGATGCCTGTTGGCACAAACTCAGGAACCTCGAATTTCCAGAGCAGTTAGAGCTTCTTTCAAGTCAACTGAAGCGGGTCATCAGGTGGATGATGGAACCTGATCACGAGAAGAGACCGACTGTCGATGAACTTCTGGAATCTGAGTTGATCAAAGAGTTGTGGCAGGAGAGACTGCTCGTCGAAGAGCCCCCCGCGGAGGAAGACATTACACCAGTTTTGGCTCAAGAGAGAGGGCGAAGGATCAGAAGAGGACTAATCTCGGAACTGCAAAACATCGCCATCAACGAATCTCTGACCTCGTCTGGAACTCCTTCCTCGTCGTCAAAGCGGACGCCGGTCAATCAGTGCTCTCCCGGTTTTAACGTCAGCGCCTCCTCCATTTCCCCGGCCTACGACCGTCTCAGGCCACTTCCGAAGATGACGCTGTTCAGCCCCGAGAATCAAACCATACCCAATGCCCCTCGAGCGATACTCTTCACCCCCGACTCCTCTTTCACACACGACTCTAGTTTTACGCCCGAAACTTCGAGAGTTGGATTCACACTGGCCAATAGTAGCAGGATAACCGAGGAATCTTTCGCAGCGGACGATTTGGAATCAGAAACGGAAGAGCTGGACTTTGTACGCAACAAGAGGATGTCTTTCTAAGCACTTTTTCGATATTCTTTTTTCTCGGATTGAATCTTTGTTGTGCTTTGAGTTGTATCTTCCGCTTTGAGGATTTTTTGTTGTTATTATGGAGTTAATAAAAATCCTAAAGTGTCTTTAAAATGAATTTTGGGAATGTTTTATGATTTCCAAACAATTTACTTTTAACAAGAATAAGATATTGAACGTATATATCCAAGATATACCGTTGGCGTATCATTGTATCTTATACAAGTTTTGAATTGTATTCCATTTGTTGTTGAAATCCACCTTATAATCGGAAGGCATTTTTAAAATTTCTCAGGAAAAAACATTTTTTCGTAAAATCTAAAAAAAAAGAATAAATTTAAAATTGATTTTATTAGGTCATCGGACGAATTTATATGAGGATTTATTTGAGTTTTTAAAGCATAAAAAGTTTTCTAAAAAGAAAATAACTGAGAGAAGGGGCACTTTGATGAGACGAACGTGACAAGAGTGGCCGTGAAGTGGTGATTTAAGGAGGCTCTCCCAAGAATTCCTTCACTCATTTGTTTTCAATCATTCACTCACTCAATCATTCATTCATTCATTCATTCATTCATTCATTCACTCGTTTATTAGTTCTCACTCCTCCATTCCTATCTTCAATCGCTCCTCGAAATTGCAATGGAGTTGTTCAACTCTGCCTCGATCAATCAATCCGGTGTCGTTTCCACAATTTCTTTTTTTCCATTTCATCCAGTCACCTACCCTTTCATCTGCGCAGACATATCCATCCGTCCGTCCGTCCGTCCTTGTGCCCTTCCTTCCATCCATCCATCCATCCATCCATCCATTTGTCCTTCCTTCCATCCATCCATTCTTGAGTCTATCCAAACATCGTGTAACCGGATGATAACCCATCTTCACTACTTCAGTTTATTTAATTATTTTTAAAAATTTTTCCTTCATTCATTAATTGAATCAATCACTTGCATCATAAGAATTGATTTAATTCTCTCAATCACCAATGCATTTTACCCATTCACCGGTGCATTCCTTCAACCCGTCAAATTCATTTCTTCAATCCATCACGCGTTTGCAACTCCAAGACAATTAATCAAACAGTCCGTGGAAAATGGATGGATGTGACGTCATATTCGACTGGAAGTTTCTTCCATCTTCTTGGCAACACATGGTTGCCATGGAGACGTGGAAACGAACCCCGTCCGTCCGTCCGTCCATCCGTGGCGTTCGAATTCACCGTTGGAATAGCAAGTTCCATTAAATCTTCGGAACTCCTTCTGTCCATCCGACACATCACACGACTTGTTCACTCGTTGATAATTTATTCGAATTAAAGACAATTTGTTTTATATTAGTTTATGCGAATTAAATCGATAAAGTTTTATTATTTCTTTTGCGACTCATAAGGTTATTATTATTATTATTATTATTATTATTATTAATATTATTATTATTCTAATAAATTCATTGAGTCTGCTTACTCAACCGGTTATTGGTGAAACTTGATTGTTAATTAGACGAAAGAATTGATTTTATAAAACATTAACTAATTAAATATAATTAATCATAAAAACTTTAAAATAAGATTTAAAATTCCAATCAATTTTATTTGATTAAAATTCTTTTCTCGTTAAAGATCAATTTATCACGTAAAATTAATTTTAAAATGATAAATTAAATGGATTTTTTGAAGAAAAAGAAAATGTTAAAACCGAAAATACGAAATTATTTTCAGTCGTCCAGGTATGACAACCAATGATGTTCACCTGTGCATGATAATATTATTATAAGATGATTTATTGGATTTTTAATTTATCAACGACTATTTATATAGCCTTAATTTATGCCGTTTCTAACGTAATTATAGCAAGAGGTGTAATTAATATTACAATGATTAAATAATAATAATAATTAAATAATAATAATAGTAATTACCAAGGATAATAATTATTATACTCTGCTACAATTAGACAAGTATGTTATTTGGAAATAATAAACCCATTATGAATAATTTTAATTAAAATTATTGCAATTTTAATTAACGTAATTGATAATG
Organism: Hirudinaria manillensis; assembly: GCA_034509925.1. NCBI lineage: Eukaryota > Metazoa > Annelida > Clitellata > Hirudinida > Hirudinidae > Hirudinaria > Hirudinaria manillensis. The sequence goes on along the minus strand of CM067535.1, from coordinate 2,198,091 downwards.
TAACTACTTTTAAATATAAATATTAATTATTATTGCTATTATTATTGTTATTATTATTGCTATTATTATTATTATTATTACTATTATTATTATTATTACTATTATTATTATTATTAATATTATTATTATTATTATTATTATTATTATTATTATACTCTGCTACAATTAAACAAGTGTGCAATTTGTTAATTATAAACCAATTACGTCACGTGTTGCGTGTTGCTTGGAAACAAATGCCTAATTCAATTTCTTCCATCGTTGCTACAAAAAAACATTGAATCTTCAAGGAATACTTAAAATTATGTTTTAAGAAAAATAATAAATTTATTATTTATTATTAAATTTATTATTTTATTTATTATTGAATTTATTGTTTTATTTATTATTTAATAATTATTAATGTTTAATTTAATTCAATTGTCGTAAAATATATATTAATAATATTATTGTAATAAATTTAGAATTTCATTGAGCTTATTATAGATTCTCCAACCTCCGACATGTGGGGCTCCGCCCACCGATGATCACGTGATATTTATTGAGCTTCTTTGGTTTGAATGCATTTCTTAATTATTATCGCGGAGTTTATTTACGACATACGAAATAATAATAATAATAATAATAATATTAATAATAATAATAAAGACCAGTGACAACGTCTTCCAGATTACTGTGCCACCGAATCTTTCGAAGCCGAGTGTCCGCCAGGAGAGGTCATCCTGATGACCAGGGCACAATATGGCAGGATGACCTTGGGACGTTGCATCAAGGTCGACTTCGGCTTCCTAGGCTGCTCCAGTGACGTCATCGGCGCCATGGACGAGTCTTGCTCCGGAAAGAGGAGCTGTCACGTGAGGATACCTGATAAGGCATTGGACAGGTTCAAGGCGTGCATTGGGGACCTTACCAAGTACTTGGAGGCTGAATACCAGTGCGTACAAGGTGAGCTACTGGACGGATGGTTGGATGGATGCTTGGATGCATGGATAGATTCATGAATGTATGGATAGATGAATGGATGTATGTATGGACGGATGCACGGATGGATGGATAGTGACGTTAACATTTTAATATTTTTGTAAATAATATTTGATGATTAATATCTATTCATAATTTTTATGTCATACTCTTTTCATTATCTTTCCATCTGCCTTGGTTTATTCCAGTTTTTATAGTCGTCTCCTTTATCGCGGCATTAACGGAATAATAATAATAATAATAAATACAATAATAACATAATATTATTTAATAATAGACACAGGCGAATTTTATTGAAATGTTTCAGTTTACCGATAAATTTGAGACTAAACATTTAGCAGCAATATTCGAATTAAAAATCTAGTTTATTATTAATTCTATTATTACAATTAAATATTATCCTTGATAATATTATTGCTATAATTATTCATTAAATATTCTTCTTTATATTATTGATATAAATTATACATTGTATTTATGATCCTTTTTTATAATATCGCTCAAATTATTCACTTAATATTCCTGTTACGATTTCTGCTATAATTATTTATTATTCTTGCTAATACTATTACTATAATTATTTATTATTCTTGCTAATACTATTACTATAATTATTCATTTATTATTCTCCTTTTCCAGCCACAGGGACGGACGAGGAAAGCTGCTCAAAGACTATAAATCTTCGGCCTCCATCTGGTTACATCCTGTCTCCTCTCATCAAATCCAAATCAACATCATCATCATCATCATCATCTTCTTCTTCTTCTTCTTCTTCTTCTTCTTCCTCTTCTTCATCCTCATCGTCGTCGTCGTCGTCTTCCTCATCGCAAGTGAAGGGAGTTCCGGCGAGATCAACATCGTGTCTTCTGACGCTGACCGCACAACCAGGACAGCGCGTCAATCTGACTCTCTACGACTTCCGGTCGCCTCCCTATGACGTCAGCGGCCACCAACAGCCTCGTCATCATCAGCAACATCAACAACAACAGCAACAACAACAACACGCATTGATGGAATCTCAAGTCGTGCACTCTTCTGCTATCGTCGCTCTGCCTCTCAGACAAAAGACCAATTCGTCATCATCATCGTTATCGCAACCATCGTCGCCGTCGTCGTCATCATCACCATCGTCATCGTCGTCGTCTTCTCCTGGGGCGATGGGAAAGAAATTGATGTACAAAAGGCAATTATCGATTCCAAACATTCAGTATAGTCATCATCATCATCAACATTATCATCATCATCATCACCACCATCGCCAAGAACGGAAGCGTCGCTTTCGCCATCATCATCATCAGCATAATCATCATCATCAGCACCATCATCATCAGCAGGACCGCCCTCAAGAACAATGTAAACACTGTTTAAATTATAATTATGATGGAAACATCAAGGGAGACGCAAAATACAATGAAGATGAAGACGACGAAGATAATGAGGATAATTTTGATAACGATGCCGATGATGACGACTATGACGATGATGACGATGATGATGATGATGATGGTGGTGGTGATGATGATAGTGATGATGACGACGATGGTGCTTATGGTGATGAAGACAACGCCGATGAGGACATGGACGCAGACGTTATCGCTGTCATGCCTCCTAGAATGAGGTCAAAGCGTTCTTTAAAAAGATCATTATCAAGATCAACCTCATCGTCGTCGTCGTCATCATCATCATTATCATCATCGTCATCGTCATCATCGTCGTCGTCGTCGGTGAAGCAAACTCGAACCAGCAAATGCCATAAACTCGCAGTGGTGGAAGATGTTGAAGGACGGAGAGTGGTGGACGTATGCTCCATTCCGGTGAGTGATGATGATGATAGTGATAGTGATGGTAATGATGATGATGATAACAACGAAGATGATGGTGATGATCGTTGTTGTTGTTGTTGAAAGTTGTCGTCGTCGTCGTCATGGTTTTTGTTATTAAAATCATTATTCACGATCACGTCGTGACTCTCAGCGATTGCGTCATCGTCATTTTTCGACCCGCAAGGGCAAGAGAGTTCACCATGTTTACACGAGCGAAGGTCAAAAGGTCAACATCCGGGTTTTTACGGATCGAGACGATGAGGCCTTTTACATGCTCCATTACGAAGGTTGGTTGTTTGGTTGATCGGTTGGTTGTTTTGGTTGATTGATTGATCGGTTGGTTGTTTTGGTTGATCGATTGATTGATTGATTGGTTGGTTTGGTTGATCGATTGATTGATTGGATGGTTTGGTTGATTGATTGATTGGTTGGTTGTGGATTGATAGCGTTGATGATTCTTCTAATTTGTAATTTATCATTTATTACTTCATCTATAATTTCATCTATAATTTATAATTTACTTTATTATTTATAAATCTATTTCATTATTTATAATCTTTAATTTATGATTTTTAAATATTTTTTACATTTATTGTTGAAAATATTCTATAATTTATAGTTTATTTATGGGATATCAATCTGATTCACAATGTTGTTGACTGTTATTGTTGTCGTCATCGCTGTTGTCATCTTAAAATAATTTATTTCATTTATAATTTAATTCGATTTAATTCTTTTTTAAAATTTAAACTTAAATATAAACAGTTTCCACAACCTTACAGGAATAATATAATTTATAATTTATTGCCTCAATAAGCGCATTTAATTCTGAAAAATTAATTTCACAAATAAATCGAAAATCACAAAATATTGAGTCATAAATTCGCTTCAAGTGCTCGTTATTACTCGTTTTAAATTTTCTTGTTGCCGCGATAATAATAATAGCAATAATAATAATAATAATAATAATAATAATAATAATAATAATAATAATAATAATAATAATAATAATAATAATAATAATAATAATAGTAATAATAATAATAATAGTAATAATAATAATAATAACAATAATAATAATAACAATAATAATAATAATAATAATAATAATGTTTAAGTTTTGGGCTTTTGCTTGTTGCTTCTGTTTGTTCATGACTTTTTTTATTTGTGCTTGTTGTGTTGTGACTGCCTGTGATCCCTTGTTGGGATCACTGTTTTCCGGCGGAGGCCGTGATTGTGAATAAACAAATAATAATAATAATAATAATAACATAAATTTATATATAAAAATTAAGAAATATTATAATACAAATGCATATTAATATAAACAATGTCATAAATATAAATATTAATATTATAATTCATTGTATATATTTATTAATTTGTTTGCATTTATGTAAATTCTGGAAAATTAAAATATATTAAAATTATTATTATTATTATTATTCCTTTTCATGATGACCTCTGTGTTATGATGTGAGGGTCAAATCCGGAAATCATGAACTTTTACGATCGCGTGGAATGTAATTCAAATAATTATTAATTTATTACTTTTATTATTATTATTATTATTATTTTAGTCATAATTGTTTTTGAATAATATGATGATGATGACGATGTTATTGGCACAAATTATTAAACATTGATGGCCGCAGCTACCAGATCGATGATGAAGATGAAGAGGAGGAGAATGATGATCATGATGACGATCATGATGGTGGCGATGATGGTGATGATGATGATGATGGCTACCGGCATCCGTCAGAAAAATCTGCTGGAACCGCGAAATTATTGCTTCAGCGGGCGATAAACAAGGCGGTTTTTAATGGAACAAGCAACTGGAGCATAGATATATAATCCGGAAGTGTATTAGTTCGTTGCGGAAGTACAGCATCATGGCCTGGAAATAAAAGATGGCGCACGAGGAGAAAGGGTGTTAAACATGCAGAGACCGGCATTAAATTCTTTACCGGTCGTAGTCTCGATATCACCAGACGCTGACGACGACGACGACGACGACGATGGTGACGTTGATGATGATGACGACGACGATGATGGCCAAGATGGCGAAGATTATGATGACAGTGGCGATAGTTATTCAGATTAAATGGACCTGTCTATCCCTAAATTTAACGATGGAAGTTTCAAAAACAGGGTTCATTTGATCTTTCTCGAGGTCAACTTAGGGGCTTGCATGACGTTCGGACGTCGAAGGATCTGATTGGTCGGAAGAAATGACGCCGTAACGTCGCCATGGAAGCAAAGGAATAAAAATAAATTCAACTCCAGGTTATCAGCCAATCAGGGATAGGTCCGTATAAACCACGCCTCTTCTAATTATTGAAAACCGGGAGAACCAAATAAAAGGAGTGTAATTATGTTTTTGTAATAAAGATTAGTAAATATATATTCATAATAAAGTTAAAGAATTTCATGGTTTTATAAAGCATTTTAATCTATTTTCAATAATATTATTTTAATTTTGATAAATTCCATTTAAATCTTCAAATACTTTTTAACTGAATTAATTTCATATTTCAACCTAAAAATATTTATGTATCATTAATAATATAACAATTATTAAATATAATATTAATAAATTTATAATCAGATAATAAATATTCATATAATTATTTCTATTGTCGTTACAAAGCAATATTTTAAAATTCCTGTTGTGACAATAACCGTAATAAATATAATTTAAAAATTTAGTAAACATAATTTCCAGCAATAATTCCGAATAAAAATTTAACATTTGCAAATATTTTCCATGAAACTTTAAGCAAAAATCTCTCGTAAATCATTGTTGCAGATCAAGAATTAGATTTATTTCTTCTTATTATTGTGTGGTTATTTTATTATTATTATTATTATTATTATTATTATTATTATTATTATTATTATTATTATTATTATTATTATTATTATTATTATTATTATTATTATTATTATTATTATTATTATTATTATTATTATTATTATTATTATTATTATCATCAATAATTCCGAATAAAAATTTAACATTTGCAAATATTTTCCATGAAACTTTAAGCAAAAATCTCTCGTAAATCATTGTTGCAGATCAAGAATTAGATTTATTTCTTCTTATTATTCTGTGGTTCTTTTATTATTATTATTATTATTATTATTATTATTATTATTATTATTATTATTATTATTATTATTATTATTATTATTATTATTATTATTATTATTATTATTATTATTATTATTATTATTATTATTATTATTATTATTATCATCATTATTATTATTATTATTATTATTTCATGCTTTATTATTCTTTTAGTATTTTATACTAAAATGTAATTGGCCCTTTGTTTAATCTTCAACATCGTTGTCGTCATCGTCATCATCATCATCACCAACATCGTCGTCGTCGTCATCCTCTCCATCGGTTGCAGCCAATGGAAGAGAAGAGAAATGAGGACATAAAATTTCTCCAAAAGAGTTAAAAACTGAGTCTCACATTTTGTCTTTTTATTTCTTTCTCTCCTATTCCGTCACTCCGTTCGTGGATGTAGTCATCCACTTTTGTTTCATTTCAGTCCATCCATCCATCCACCCACACACTCAACTACCCATCCAGCCATCCATCCATCCAGTCATTCCTCAATCCATCCATCCATCTAACCACCATTCCATCCATAGACACACCAATCCACCTTTCCTTCCATCCATCCATCCAGTCATTCCTCAATCCATCCATCCATCTATCCACCGTTCCATCCATAGACCCACCAATCCACCCTTCCTTCCATCCGTCTCTCCATCCACTCATCCTTCTTTGGAATGGCTGTCCACATCCGAATTTATTTAAACCATTTCTTCCCTTTGTCACTTGAATTTCTTTATTTTCTAAGCCAATTCATCTTGCCTTTCATTCCTATTTTTTCATTTATATATTCTCTCACTCATTCAGTCATTCGTTCATGCATTCATTCATGCATGCATTCATTCTCTCACTCATTCATTCATCCATCCACCATCATGTCATTTACTCACTCTTTCATTCATTCATTCATTTATCCATTCAATTATTGGATCATATTTTCGTTAAACCATTGAATCACACGTCCAATTGTTTTTCCATCCATCCGTCCATCCGTCCGTCCGTCCAACCATCCACCCTTCTCGTCATGGATTGTTGAGAAACAAAGTTCCTCGTTGTCGTGAAAGAATGTGGTGATAAAGTATGTAAGTCAGCCTGGGTTTTGTTTGTCTGCTTGTATATCTTTGTTGTTGTTGTTGTTGTGGTTATCATAATCTTATAATCATTATATGTCATTATATGTCCCTGTGTTTGTATCTATTTGTTTGAAAAGCTTTGTTTCTATCGAAACATGTTTGTATTAAATCCTTCGGTGGTTTGTACCTTCGGCTTTGTTTGTATACAACGATGCAAGCTTAGGTCGTAATCTATTCTTGTGCAAGAACAAGTACGTTTTGCTTTGTGATAAGTTTTTGTTTCGCATCAATTACGTTGAATTTAAAAAAAACAAATTATGTCTTTCTTGACCCTTTCAGTCCATCATCGCAGTCATCATCATCATCATCATCATCATCATCATCGTCATCGTCGTCGTCGTCGTCGTCGACATACGATTCAATACATTCAGTTCATCCTTGAAACCATCCGGTACTTTGAATTTTATTTAAATTTTAAAATCTTTGATCAAGAAATTCCTTTTTAAATCTTAAATTTCATTTCGAATTAATTCCTGGAAACAATTTGACGGTTTATTTTACGGAAAAGATTTTCATTCCTTTGATTTTTTTTCCATCTTCATGATTATGATGATGATAGTGATTATTATTATTATTATTATTATTATTATTATTATTATTATTATTATTATCATTATTATTATTATTATTATTATTATTATTATTATTATTATTATTATCATCATCGTCATCAACATTATTATTATCATTATTGTTATTATTATTATTAATATAATATTTGATATTTTAATTATGTTATTGTAGTACGTTAATTGAATAATTCACGATGTAATTTATAATTTACATTTTTTTAAATTTTAAGTTATATTTACAAAATAATTATAACAATAATTTATATTTATAATTATATATATATGTATACATTTGGACTGAATAATATTTTCTCTCGATTTTCATCTGAAATTCATGATTTTAAATTTAAAAATAAAAATTTATTCCTGGAAATCCGTTCTGTGATCGTGTCCCTGAGAAGGATTTTGATTTTAATTTTATTCTTTCTAAGGAAGATAATTTAATAATTTAAAAAAACAAATTATGATTAAGAATTAATTAATTATAATTATATTATAATAATAAATATTAATTATTTAACAGAATTATAACCTCTTTAGTAGTTGAAGGTAATAATATCAATAATATTTTACATTAATTGAGATTAATCAGCATAATCATTTCAAATAATTATAATCCATTATTATTATTATATAATAAATAATAATATTATTATTATATAATATAATTTTTAATCGATATATAAAATTAATTATATTGTTTTATTTCAAGTCATCTCAAGTTTTATGGTATTATTTGGTAATTAACTTTCATTTTCTTAAAATTCTCAAAAAGTATAAATAATCTTTTTTATTTTTTGGATTTTATTCAAAGTTCTAAGGAAATAAATTTATAGCCATAAATACACGGATATTTCGCGAGGTCGTTCGGTGCATTATTCAGTTGTTTTGAGTGGTGGAATGCCTTTCCATTGTTTACGACAACCATTTGCGTGGAGACATGGAAGCAGCCTGACTGTCTGACATTGTTGGATCCTCCATACATTCATTCATTCATTCATTCATTCATTCGTTCGTTCGTTCGTTCGTTCGTTCATTCATTCGTTCGTTCGTTCGTTCGTTCGTTCGTTCGTTCGTTCGTTCGTTCGTTCGTTCGTTCGTTCGTTCGTTCATTCATTCATTCATTCATTCATTCATTCATCAGCCTGTCAATTCATTCCCTTCGACAGTTTTTTCTTTTTTCGACGGTTTGCGTATATAATTCATTCGCAAGCACTCATTGCATCCCCCATAAATTCATTAAATGTTGGATCAATAAATAAAATAAACTTTTAAAAATAAATTAAATAAATTGAAAAATAAATTTATTAAATAAATTCGCACGAGTTATTCCAATATTGCAGCATTTAAAATATTTATTATTATTATTATTATTATTATTATTATCATCATCATCATCATCATCATTATTATTATTATTATTATTATTATTATTATTATCATCGTCATCATCGTCGTCATCATCATCACCATCATCATCATCATCATTATCAACAACGTGACTGGAGCTGCAAATGAAGAGAGAAGGATTTTAGCTTCGGATTAAAACTTTTATGGCTTTGTTCATCTGACGCTCGACCCGCCATTCAAGGTGAGGTCAAGAGGTCAAAAAGTCACTTGGTCTTGACCCCTTCATCATCGTCGACCTCCTCCTCCTCCTTTCCTTTCCTTTCCTCTCCGTGCAACATTTTGAGTGGCATGCAATCATTTGTTGTTATTTCCAGGACTTTTAGCATTTCGTGAGTATTAAGAATGATGGATTCATTCTGAGACATGTCTTCCTATCCACCTCATTCCATCTACCCACCCATCCATCTACCTCTCCATGCATCCATCCATCCATCCATCCATCCATCCACCCGTCCATCCGGCTGTCCATCCATCCATCCGTCTCTAGGATTATTGGACAGGAAACCCCTAAAAGAAGGAAACCCTTTTGTTCTTTACGATGTTGTTGTGGACAACATGTCGTAGTCAATTATATTTTATTTTCCAAAATTATTGGGATTTTCCTGTTCTTTATTGTTATTATTATTATTATTATTATTGTTGTTGTTATTATTAATTTTATTATTATTATTATATTGGGATTCCCCTGCTCTTTATTGTTATTATTGATATTGTTGTTGTTTTTTATTTCTAGTAATTTTGTAGTTATTATTTTTTTTAATTTTCCTTTTAATTACGATTAATCAGCTTGACCCCAATTAAATTCTAATCCGATCTTTCATTGGCCTGCCAATTGACCTAGATGCTTATCCGGTCATCCAATCAAATGTTCCCTTCCATCCTGGAAGCCCGTCAAGGGATCGTTGAAACATTCCACCTCCTTCTCTTCAATCCATCTTGGTTTCATATCATCATCATCATCACCACCATCACCTTCATCATCAGTAGCAGCATTTGTAGTTGCATCGTCATCATCATTGTCATCGTTATGTGATGATGTTCTTCATTCGTTATCATCATCATCATCATCATCAGTTCCTTATCACTAAACCGAAGGGATTAATAATACAATAATGATGAAGATGGTGTTGATGATGATGGCGATGACGGCAGTGATGATGATGATGATGAAAAGTTATTATTGATGATTTTATGACCTATAAAAGTGCAGTTTTTTCCTGGGCACACCTGACTTTGGTGTGAATTAATTGTCAGTTAAACTCAAAATTATGATGCTTTACGATTGCCAGAATAATTATTTGAAAAATATAAAATAAATTATTTTAAATTTATTAAAAATTTAATTAATTTTATGTTTAATGTTCACAAAGTTACCAATAATATTGCGATATTATGAATGGCAATGATGACATCATAATATTCAGATCCCCAATGAAATTATAAGTATGTACAATTATAATATTTATTATGCTAATAATAAAAAAAAACAAATAATATTTATAAAAATATACAGTAACAAATAAATATATAATATTTAAC
>CM067535.1:2180000-2182500 GCA_034509925.1 Hirudinaria manillensis | reverse complement strand
AATTAGAAAAAGATTTTAAATTCCAAAAAATATTTTAAATTCGAAAAATGTTTTTAATGCAAAAAATTATTTTCCATCGTTAAACGAAGACATTGCCACAAGATATAACGACTCGCTTTACGATTCCATTCCAGCGCCAAAAGACATCATCATCATCATCACAACCAGCATCATCATCATCACCACAACCAGCATCATCATCATCACCACAACCATCATGATCATCACCACAACCAGCATCATCATCATCATCAAAGCCGTCATCATCACCAGCACCATCGTCGTCGTCATCATCCTCGCCACGACCTCAGTGACCTTCAACTTGAATCCGCCATGTTGTGAAATTGCGACAAAAAAAATATTCCTTTTTTGTTCTTCAGTCCATCCGACGTTGTTCCAGGCTCTTAAAGTTAATTAATACAAAGTGAGGGTCACGCTGACCCACTTAAGAGCCAATGGGAATCCATTGTGAGGAGCAGTGCATGCTTCCATTTCACAGGCACATTATTATTATTATTATAATTATAATTATTGGTATTATTGTTGTTATTATTATTACTATTATTATTATTATCATTATTATTAATAATATTATCATTATTAATATTATTATTATTATTACTATTATTATTATAGTCCCTTGTGACGTCATCTTAGGAGATCGCATGATTTAAGTGACGTCACGGACTCGAGAGACTGGAGAATTCCATGCTTCATTTTCATTGGTCGGGAATAAATTCAGGTCAACCAATGAAATTTAAGTGGGTCACGAGCAATTTCTCGCGAGGACCAAATTGATGATGTTTAGCAACGTATTGGAGCTGAAAAAAAGGAATATTTAAACGATAAATTAACGAATATTTATTTTTTATTAATTTATTATTATTTAAAATTTATTATTCAATAATTTATTTTAAATGTGCATTTTATAAAGCATTTGTATTAAAAAAATGGAAGTTCCAATACGCAGTAAAATACTTACAAAATTATATTCGACGACGATTGTGAGGAAGACGACGACGACGATGATCATCATCATCATAGTCATCGTCATCGTGATGGTGACGTCATTTCTGTAGTTCCGCTTTACTCATACTTTATGACTTGGGTCCTCACCCTGTTGAGTTTAAAGATCAAACAAACATAATTCACCAGTCAATGCTTTCATTCCTTTATTTTATTCTTTCATTCATTTATTTAGTCATCCATTCATTCTTGCATTCATTCATTCAATCCTTCACTCAACTGCCCGTCATTGATTATGCACTATTCACAATTCATGGCTGCCTGATGTCTAATTCTCTCCATAAATGACTCACAACAACCAGAACAACCAGCAACACGCAACATACTGCAACAACAATAACGCATTTATGTTATACGACATATAATGCAGCAAACAAACAAGAAACAAAGGTAAACAAAACAAAGCATACAATTGGGACAAACAAAGATATAATTGGAACAAAGCATACAATTGGAACAAAGCATACAATTGGAACAAACAAAGCATGCAATTGGAATGATCAAATCATACAATTGGAACAAACAAAGCATACAATTGAAGAGATACAAAGTAACCAAAGACCCTCTCTTCCACCTCCCTGTGGAATCAATCCACCATTGGATTTCATCGTCTGGAAAAATGAATGAAATTGAATTATTGAATTTATTGTTGAAATTCACTTTTAATCCACGAAATCAACTTCAAAATAATTCGTATGGTTAGTGGCTTCCTATCTATATCGTTTATGAAAATGCAGCGGTACATTATGATGGCGATGATAACAATGATGATGATGATGATGGTTATCATGAAGATGATGACGATGACGATGATGTTTATTATGATTGCCATGACGACCGTGGCAGAATGATGACTTGACGAAGATGATGATGGGGCCGGTAGTGACGATAACGATGATTACGTCAGACGATGGTGACGACGACGACGACGACGATGAAGCCTTACCCGATGAGGTGAATGGCAGAAGGTATTTCCACGTCCGACTGTAAATTCCAGGCTCGGTTTCGTGGTCACGCGACGCTTTAAAATGTTTCGAAATCTTTGGAAACATATTTATTTTTAAACTATGTTTTTTTTATTTTGTTTATTTATTTATTTATTTTTATTAGTTTAATTTTTGTGGTAGATTTAAATTTACATTTTCTTTATGATTAAATTCCTTTAAATCTCCGGCCGTAGACAGCAAAATGACGTCATCAAACCGTTCGCCGACCTAACAGGAGTCGCTGTACGGCCATGTTCAAATATCCCGACAAATTTCTACCCACCCAACAACCCACCCACTCGTAAAACAATGCCCCTGAGTACGAGGGGTAATATTTCTAATGGTTCGCTAGAATCCCCAGGGTCGTGCCCTTTTGTCGTTGCCTCTCTTTCATCCAAGCATTCATTCATTCATTCATTCATTCATTCATTCATTCATTCATTCATTCATTCATTCATTCATTCATTCATTCATTCATTCATTCATTC
>CM067535.1:2070000-2175000 GCA_034509925.1 Hirudinaria manillensis | reverse complement strand
GCCGACATGAGTATACGTTTATTAATTTATTATTATTATTTTTGTTGTTGTTGGTGCTTTTATAATTTATATATTATTTTTTGTAATTACATTTATAATTAAATTTAAAAAAATAATAATAATCAGGATTATTACCACTATTATTATTATTATTGTTATTGCATCCCCAAAAACGCCAGCAACATCAACAACAACAACAACATAAGAACCACAGTCCAAGCTTATTACGAACGTCGTTTGTTTAATCTCCTACTCTTAACTCGATCCTGTGAATTTCCCTTCCTTTGGAAAGACACGCAAGTACGGCCTGCTTACGGATGGTTTTTCCAGGCGGTCAGATCAATTTATGCACTGGAAACGAATCGCCTGGAATTTATTTTTAAACGGCGAGAAATTCAGAAATTAAAAAAAAACTGAACGCGCCCAAAGAGGCGGTTTTAAGAAGAAGAAGAAGAAGAAGATGGAGGAGAGGAGAAGGAGGAGGAGGAGGAAAAAAGAGGAAAAACGTCCAAATTCAGCGACTCAGAAAATCGATTCAGAGTCATTTTAAGACTTCATTTCTCACGAGTTCATTCCAATCCTGTCTTGCACCGATTTCTCAATGAAGAAAAAGTGCCCTAACCAGTGACTTGACATCATTGGAGGGGAGGTAGGTCCACCCAAATCCCCACTCCAATCCTCGCGGGCGGACAGAGACCGAAATGACGTCCCTGCTGCTTAACCCGTCGTCCGTGATTCATTTCCTTGGCACTTCACCGAGATTTACAAAACGCTTGACGCTTTTCTTTGCATAATTTCAGGTCCAATTCCATCGTTCGTGTCTTTTGACAACGCGAGGCGGAACATTTGCATGCGAATTAACGTGAGTTGTTGCCGCACATACACCCATCCCATCCTCTTTTCCTCCTCCTCTTGCTCTGCAAACCTCCAACCCCACACCCCATCCTCACCCCAACCCCACCCCAGGGTCCGGGAGCGGCCCTGACCCCGATAAACCATAGCGAATTCCATTTTACGAAAAAAAAAGACCGTTTACAATTTACGACGTTCTTATTGACAAGAAGGTCCCGAATCTTGGACCAATGTCGTCATGAATAGTTGTTTTTGTTTGTTTCTTTCTTTGTTTGTTTGTATTTTAAGAAGGAATTGTATTTTTGTTTGTTTTCATTTTTAAATTTCAACAACAGGAGAGCAAAACTGAATCCTTCGCATTGCAGCGGTTGCCTGTCCGGCAGGCAGATCAACATGGCGGATTACGGAAGATCCTCCAAGCATTCTGCTGCTTCCTCCTCCTCCTCTTCCTCCTCCCACCATCAGCATCGTCATCATCATCACCACCACTACCTCTCGCAGACGCCATCTTTGCGAAGATCACCCTTCTCCATGACCGAGGAGGAGGGCTACTCCGGCGGCTTCAGGCAGTTCGACAAGGGCAGCGTCGGTCGACTGAGCCTGGAAAGGGTCGTCGAGGAGAGTGGAAAAATCGAGGCCGAAATCGAAACCGAAACCGTCAATTCCGTTTTCCAGTTTAGTGACAAGAACAGCATCAACATGCCGCCGTTTGCCGCCAATTCGCCGGCAGTTCCCGGATATTCCACGGAGTTTCTGTGCATGCGTCACAGGGGAATGGCCGCGGCCCAAAATGGCCACCAAATGGAGACCCGTCGAGACTCGAACGTTCTCCAGCGTCCGAACGCCAGTCCGCGTTCCCATGGAAACCAGAATTCCAGTTCTACCTCGGCATCTTCGGCGACGCTCATCAGGGAAGTGATCCCTTCCGGCTCCATCTTGCCAGTTCACGAGAGATCTTTTCATTTCACTTCCGGCATGTCAACAGCTTCTCCGATGAACACTTTCATTCCTGGAAAGGGAAACCTTCACATACCTATAGCCAGCATCCAACTGAATCAAGAACAGCAACAGCAGCAACAGCAACGAGCCTCGACAACAACAGCAACGACTTTCAACACCAACAAAGTTTCATCCGTCCCATACATCCCTACAGGAGTCCATACCACCACCGGCGAACGGCGACCTTTGAACGACATTGAACTCCTGACCTCTACGGGGCTCGACTGTCCCTGTCCCCTTCACCATGGCAACGCAGCGTCGGTTCACGACCACGCTCAGGGCACCAGGGCAAAGTTTTTCGACTGTTCGACAGGTGTCAGGATGAATTACATAAAACCCGACATCTACCCTGAATCCGAGTGTAACATTTAAATGTAAATTGAATCATAATGGATTAGTTTAAATCTTTTTTTTAAATTTATTTTTAAATTATTTCTAATTTTTAATTGTTAAATCTGAATTGCTTCAATTTGAAAATTTGTTTCGTTTCGTTTTCGAGGAAACTTGGGAGTTTTTGTTTAAATTCAGTCGCCAGATGACGTTATAAATACGACAGATTTAAGCCATTTTTCTTCCATTATTGAATATCATTTGTTAGATATGTTTAATATATTACAGTCATTACTATTATTATTATTATTATTATTTATTAATTTTATTATTATTATTATTATTATTATTATTATTATTATTATTATACAATTCCATGACTTAATGATATTACATTAAGACTCCTTGTGACATGAATTTTGAATTGAATAAATCTACTTGGTTTCATTTGTTCCGAACTTCAAATTGAAATCCAAAATAGGAGTTGTTGTCAAGAGGGTTGTCAAAGCTTTGTTGTCGTTGTCGTCGTCGTTGTTGTTGTCAGTGTTGTCGCAGATGCTTGGCAAGTAACCGGAAGTTGCTGAGACAATGGCATGAAAGTGATCCTAGTTGTTGCCCTCTCTCCTTTTTATCTTCTTTTGATCCATAAACGTTGTTAATTATGAATTATTCATAACAGCTTATAGTATAGAATTATTTATAATAGTTTATTAATTAAAATTTAATCAATTTATTAGTAACTCCATATTGTTTACTTTTAATCGCTTTTAGTCGTGGCAATACTTGCATTTGTCACGTTGTGATGAAACTTCAATAGCAGCGACCTTGCCGATCACATTAAAGACATATTAATAACATCTGTGCAAATTAACATAATTTATTTAAAAATTTATATAGCTCTGCCTTTGCTATCCCCCCCCCTCCGATCATGATAATGATGTCGAAATCGTGTTACGTAACAAAGGCATAAGTGACTAACAAGCCAGTAAGTAACGTGCACCCAAAGACAAAGAAATAATTTGCATATATAATCAATCAACCCGAGTGATTGATTTCAATCAGACAAATTTCAATCAGTTTGTGTTACTTAACGTTATATTTCAAAAGAGGTCATTTGCCGAGGGCAGTTTCTGTGCTCGGCCCTCGTTTGCATAATCATTTCGTCAATCCCTGCTGGCAGCTTTTGATTGGATACTGGTACGAACATGTTTATTAATAAGATTTTAATATGAATACGTTGCTTTAAACTTTTATTGTAAATTCATCTTTTTTATTATTATAATTATTTGTTTATTATAATTACTTATCAATGTGTTCCGCAAGTTTACATGCCAACACTTTCGTGAGCCTTTTCTTTGTTTACTTCAAAGTGCCATCTTGATATTCAACTCAAATAAACATAATCTATGATAATATAAACTTATTAACCAATTACCATCCGGTCCGAATTAACATAATTTATGTTAATTCGATGGGCCATGATTAATTAAACGACGGAAGTAAGAAGCAGCCAATCCTCCCTCCCTGAAGAATATGATTTCACGCGGATGTTATCATCGTCTGCTGATTGTTTGACCCTTTGAACTTTGACCCACGTCGAGTCAATGTCACTTTTATCTATGACCCAAGGCTTTGTATTTGAGACAATTACAGTCTGTTTATGATTTATGAAGGCCATAGAAAAGCAATAACTCAATGTCCGATCACATTTGATTCAATTTGCTAAATTTTTTTAATAAATTATGTTTAATCGTCTGAAACTTCAAAGAAGTTGATTAAGGATTTTTAGAAAATAATTATTCAAATATCGATTCACGTTCCATGAAACAATTGTTTCCAAAATCAATTGCAATGGTAATCGTCGTCGTCATCTTCAAAAATAGTAACGACAACAACAACAATAATAATAATAATAATGATGATAATAATAATAATGATAATAATAATAATAATAATAATAATAATAATAATAATAATAATAATAATAATAATAAAATAATAATAATAAAAATCATAATAATAATAAAAATCATAATAATAATGATAAAAATCATAATAATAATAAAAATCATAATAATAATAAAAATCATAATAATAATAAGAATCATAATATAATAATAATAATAATAATAATAATAATAATAATAATAATAATAATAATAATAATAATAATAATAATAATAATAATAATAATAATAATAATAATAATAATAATAGTAATAATAATAATAATCGTAGTCATCATCGTGAACATTGTCGTTGTTGCTATGCTGTTGATTCCTGTTACCAAGTGATTGATTGCGCTAAAAATATTTTTATGTAGCTACCTTTTTAAGGTTTTTTTTTTTAAACTAAAATAAATTATTCAACAACAACAACAACAACAACTTATGCAAGTTCACATGATTACGATTCCACAATTGCTGGACAGGTTTTACATGAATCCGACCTTTCATAAATAAAAGAAAGTGTTTATTAACCATAAATATCAATATTATATTAATAAATATAATAATAATTATTATTATTATTATTAGTTATTTTTGTCTGGTTATTCTTAAGCATAGGCTGAATCGCGGGCCTCAAAAGTTTTGAATTGCTTCTGGGAGGTTTTTCAGAAGAGGGAAGTTGGCTAAACTTTGAATTGGTTTAAATTTTGCAAACTTTATCAAATTAGTTCAATTATTTAGACTTTGTAGTCATGTATTTTAATGGAAAAAAGTGGATGGTGATTGTAATCATTGAGGAACTGATGTTATTTCGATTAACTTAGTTTTAATATCAATTGATTGACCAATCGACCAACCAACCAACCAACCAGTCGATCAAAATCAATCAGAATCCTCAATTATGTTTTCGCTTCATCCCTTTAATGTTTAAAATCCGGTTTCACACGTCCATTATTTCGACATTGAAATTGACAGGGATTTCCTGTTTTCAGAACTTCTATGAATCAAAAATTGAATTTCAGGAGGACTTGGGCAGTCATTTAGCAATCAAACGATTGCTTTTTCAAGTATGCCGACGATACTCAAGAAGACACTTCTTTTAAAACGATGACGTGAAGGTTTTATGACGACTGAGAGAAATAATATTTATTGGTTTCGATACTTAAGTATAAGTTGGGAAGGAAATGTATAATTGCAGCTAATAAGCCCTTATCCAACATTCCTATTGTAACAGCTGTATCAGGCCCGATGGAAATCAAACTATTTCTTGGAAGTTTTAGGTATGCTTTTACGATTCTATAATGATTCCCTTGAGGATCCAGAAAATGGCAACCAATCAGCGAATCTCTAAGGAGCTACAGAAACGTAGATGAACTTTCAGAACTTGTAGAGTCTTTTTTTCTCTCATAAGTTTATAAACTCAAAACTTCTAAAATCAGTCGCCATCACCAAACTCACGAAAAACCGGAGGAAAACTCGGTCAACATATCTGGGACGTAACTAATCTCGACAGAGTTAACATAACTCAAATGTTTCAAAAATTAATACCTAAAATTATGCATTAAATCTGTGGCTGATGGAAAATAATTGTAGGGTGATAATTTTGGATCGTAATCCATTCACTGCTATTCATTGCATTCACCAAAACTGAAAGTTTTATTTTTAGTGCAAAGATTGAATGAAATTCTACTGAATTCGTAACTTTATGCTGGTTTTATTTTATTTACGAAGTTCACAATTCAAGCAGATCATTCAATAACGATCAAATTTACATTTATTTAAATCATGTTTGGTTTATAAAATATTGCAAAAATAAAAGTTTTTCACAACAAAGAAATTGTTTTATTATGATCGTTGACATAAAATGTCCCCATAATTTACAATTTTGTTTTAGTAATTTTTAACTCTATATCGTTAGGCTTCATAATTTCCCGCTAATCAGACAAAACAAAGCATACCAGTGAGTCAAAAGAATTTTCATAATTTATTAATTAATTTGTGGACCGATCTACAAAATTAAACTCAGTTTTTGAGCATTTTTAACTTTTAATTATCAGTGAAAAATTTGCTAAGGCATTTTGCACCCAAGAACTTTTTTAAAATATTGGCTAGAAATATTATTAAATTAAATTTTAATCAGAAATAAAGTAGCACGTGCTACTTAATAAATATTCAGAAGGTCCAACCAAGATTCGCCTAGTCATCGCTTGGGGATTCTAAAATTAGAAAAAAAACGCTCCTTTCACCGTTTCCTTTGCGAAAAATTAAAGCTCAGACATCTAAATATGGAGGACATAAATTATTTTATCTGAAAATTCAGTTAAACTCTTGGAATTATCAGATGTTGTTAGTGGCAGCGCAAGGGCGCATGTGCGTGTAGTCGAATACTGGTTAAAGAGGAACGTATACAAGCGAAATAGAGTAAGCGTATTGGCTGTCCGCCATATTTAATCTTCCAACGTATAAAGCGACGTTTAAACTTGTCGTATTCTTCGATTAATTTGTATGCTTAATTTAATTTTTTTCTTTCTGTCGTCGTGCAAATGCCAGAGAAATGAACTGTTAAAATTTTAGAGCACCGTAAAGACACTGCCTTTTCGGATTATTCCCATTTCAAAAACAGGATCGGGCCATTGTCCGTGAGGGGTGTTCGGCATGAGTAAACTCTCATTCCGTGCTCGGGCAGTGGATGTCCACAAGCCGATGCCAGTTCACATCGGCGATGGAGTCCCACCAGATTATGAGTTTGCCTCTGTCAGCCGCGCCGTTTTGGAAATGCCAACCGGAATGGAAAAAGATGAGGAGACGGTAAGTCCTACACCCCTTCTAACAATGGATTGCTCCGACCGACGCCATGTTTGAAACCCGAACTAAGAATTGGATTTTCTCGACTAAATCGTTAACGATTCGATCGGATTTTGAGATCTAAGCGTCGTATACGTCTTCGTCTTCGTTTTGCGTTGTTTATTCGTCGAGAAAGATTCGAATTTCACTCGAACTGTAGGTGCCATGCTATAAATATACATCACGTGATGGAGAATACTTGGCCTGATTAATATTAATTAGGTATTGTGTTTACATGCTTAGTATGCACAATGTGCAAGTCCAGAGTGGTTCCATGGTGTCTTGCCAAATAAATGATAAGTACTGACTAACTGTGAATCACTGATTAGTACATGCATTAATGTGTTCTTTTTTTTAAAAATAATTACTGATTATCCACAAAACTCAAACATGGCATCACTAATAAAATCATTGCTCATAAAATAAAGTTTAGAACAGTTTAGAATTGTCACGCTGACACAGTTTAGAAAACCACACGACCAACATTTTAAAAATGGAAATAGTTATGTAAGGAAAAGAGTATAAAACTGTTATGCTTCTGATCGGCCTTCAATATTTTAAGCATCATTTGTGGATGATCACCTACTAAGACTAGTAAAGATTTGTCAAAAATATTGCTACAGTTGTTGTATACATCAGTATCATTTAAATATCCCAGGGAGATATAAAATTTAACTTGCATAATATTTATCCTATGCTATTAGGGTTTCAACCAGCAACAATGTGAATGACAAACAGACCTATTGAAGTGCCTTTCATGCCAGATGAAATTTAAAATTTTTGTTTAATAACCCGACAACCATTTATTAAACACTTTCAAAATGCTACAGTTTGACAGTTGTTTTTACCTGATTCAGTTTTAATGATTCCGTACTTCAAACGACTGTTTACTTTTAGGAGCACCATTTGCAAAGAGCTCTGACGGCACAGCAAGCCTATGGCACCGCAGAGGCACTTGCCATACCTGTGCCTGAAATGGACAGCGTGGGAGACAGGTTTCTCAAGCTGTATGGACAGAGAAGTGGTTTCAAGGTGACCAAGCAATACATCCATGTCCAGCGTAAGTACTCGAGAGATTATTTTTCAAATGGGGTTCACAAGTTTTTAAACACGTTCCTCGTCATGTTTCATGAGGAGATTGCTGGTTGCTGTGACATTTCTCTCATCATTTTATCGTTTGATGTCTTGCTACATAAGCTCTTATTTCCATCACGTAGTGTGCTTATTTTTCATTTAAATCTTACATAACGTTTGTGGGAGTCTGGCTATTCACTTTGTTGTGAATGTCTCATTCAATATTTTGCCATTTTGAGCATCATTGGGCAGGCATTTGGACATAAAGGAGCCTTAAAAATTTAATGGATATTTTTAGTGACCACATTTGAGATAAATCTCAACTATGGCCAATATAATAATGACCGTATGACCTATATCCACACCATCATTGGTGCAAATCACAGTGATAATACTGATAAAAGTGATCATGATACAGGGTTATATCTGAATAGATTAAAATAAATGGTGTTCTACCAAAACTAATAAATTGCAATATGCCTGTAGAGTTATTAACAAAAGAATTAACCAATGAATTATTAGCAATGTTAAAGACTAATTGTTTTACTATCTGCTTTTATTTATTATTATAATTACTTTAGATTTGGACCAATGTCTTAAAAGCTATGAATGTTAAAAGTATTTTTATTAAAAAGAGTGTTCATCTCAACTTGGACAAGTCTTTGTTGTTCAGGTTTGCATGCTGAAGGGTGATGTGTCTGAGTTTTGAATAAAGAATTATTTAACAGATTATTCTAAACATTTGCATTTTCTATTTCTTTAATATTACACGCTTGGTATAGGGGAGAGTGTTTAGTAGAATATTCAAGAATATTCGTGAATCCCGTCAAATCGCAAATTACTTAAAAGTAAAGATCGCATGATTTTTTTACCAGCATTGCTAACATTTCCAATGGTTACTGTATCATACTTTAACTTTTGTAACAAGTAACTGCTCCAAAGATTATTTTTCTTTGCCTTTCTTGTTTTTCACATGCCAATCAACATTTCAGTTGTTACTTGATGACCTCTGCCAAACATATTCTCCTGCTGACAACAACATGGTGGATGCCTAAATGTTTAATCTTTTGTTTGCCATGATTTTCTGCAAATTCTCTAGGAAAAATGATTCCTAAATGCCTGCATTAAGTACAAAAATAAATGTCATCTAGTGACTTTTTTTGTCTAAAGTTGCAATTAAGTGAATTATAACATTTAACTATATTTCTTGCAATTCAACACAATTCAGTCTATATCTAAAACCTTTCATCCAAAGCCTTGGTTCATGATTTTTACCTTTGATGTTACAATTCTATTTAGTGTTTATTATGCACCTATTCATTGATAATTTCAAAGCCAATCTGACTACCTTATCCGTGAAGGACATAAAAATACTTTTCCTTCAGAGACTATGCAATTTTTTCCTCCTTGATGCAATGCAGTTTTATGGTTGTCTCAATCTCCATTTTGTGTGTATTTTACAGTTTATCTATTGCGATTTTGCTCATTTTTTGTTATCTCATTTGTTTTTGTCATCATTTGTTGATATTAGTTCGTCTGCGGTAAGTTATCCTAAGCAATCACGCCTCTTTCTCATGATTTAATCACGGTAGAGATACAATTAAAACCGCTAGGCATTCAAGTCACCACGGTAGGAAATGCATGATAGCCGGTCATAAGAAAACCGGATGACCACTGCACTCTAAAGAGCAATGTACTAATTGCAGCCGCCCTGGGATTGGACGCGGAGGTCCCTGACTACGACATGGACTCAGAAGACGAGCAGTGGCTCAACAGGCAGGTGAAAAGCCTCAAAATGGAGATCACGGCTCTGAAGTTTGAGAACATGATAGACAGGCTCGAGAAGGGCAGCGGTCAGACGGTAAGTTGCAGCCAGTTCTTTGGTGATTGGGGGTTTCACGTGTCAACGTCTTTCGCGTGGAGTTTGTATGCGGACAGATCGATTGATGCTTTGGTAAATGATTCTAGAGAAAAATATAATACTAGAGATCCGTTTTAATGGTAAGGTGAACAAGAGAAGGCGTCTAAAAGCGGATGGATGCCAAATGTTGCAGGGCAACTTCATGAATATGGATGAATTCTGTTGTTGTTGACAGAGAGCAGCTGGAATCACTCAATGAATTGTTGAAGCATAAAGATTTTGAGATCAATTTAATTAATTAAATACTGCTAGGATATAAAAACCATATTTTTTAAAAATAAACAATCTGGTGTTGTGAGCCAGTTGCAATTTATCTTTAAGATGAATTCAATAAGATAATGAATGGATGGTATCAGTGTTCTCATGATGCTATTTCAAAGATGATGATTATGATAATGATGGTGATGGTGATGATGATGGTTTCAGGTGGTAACATTGAATGAAGCCAAAGCCCTCTTGAAAGAAGATGATGACCTGACCATGGCAGTTTATGACTATTGGCTGAACAAGAGGCTCAAATTGGTTCGTTTGCCTCTCCACATTGATTTAAATTTCAAAATGATTTCTTGAAAATTACAACATTTTTTCCAATTTGATCTAATTATAATGAAGCTCCATCTATAAAGTATTAATTAGACATTATCATATACATCCAAGGATGTTGTTATTCTCAAGCTTAATTGAAATCTCCCTGTTTTGTGCCTCGTTTAAAAAATTGTGCTAATCATGCGAGCACATTTGAAAAAAACACACGAGAGTATAATCTTTTCCGAGTCCGGATGTTCCTGGAATTTCCAGTTCAAACCTTTGAATTCATCTCAAATTGTAACTCAAGCATGAGGCAATATCAGACTCTAGTTATATTTTTGTTATAACCACTCACAAAAATAGCAACTATGGAAATCTCCACTCTCGAGGAATCAAATTATGTCTACAATCAAGATGTCGCTGGTCCTTTAGCTTCTAAGAAATTAACATTTCCAGTCATTACAACATTAATGTCATCATTTACTTATTTATTATTTAATTACGAAATAATATAAATAATATACTAACTATTCTGACCAAACAGCAAGTGTCGTCCCTGATTCCTCAAGTGAAGACAGAGAGGAGGGATGGCTCTGCCAGCAACAACCCCTACGTTGCCTTTAGAAGGAGGACGGAGAAGATGCAGACTCGAAAGGTATTTGCTTACAATGATGATGATAATGATGATGATGATGATGATGATGATCGTGATACCTTTTGGTGATGATGGTGTGATGTCTGATGCCAGCACCTTTTCTGGTCATTTAACGTTCTAACTTTGAAATGGCATTAAAATTAATTCTGTTGCTTGAGGATGTCTTTGCAATGCTAATGTTGAGTTGAAGTGTTTGGGCATTTGTGACTCAATGATGATTCGTCACTTCCTCGGGGACTTTGGCATAATATAATCCTAATGAGAGTTACACTTTGCAATGCCCAGAAGAGGGATTTTCAAATGATAATCTTGAAATCTTAACTATGGTGGTCTTACTGTATTATGCTGTGTCAGTACTTATTTCAGTTAAATTTGGCAATTTAGAAATTTGCTGCGACGTGATGTCTAACAGAACGTGGAAAAACTTGTTAAATTGATGATTAATTTTTAAAGAATCGCAAGAATGACGAAGTTTCCTATGAGAAAATGTTGAAACTGAAGAAGGATCTACAGAAGTCCTTGTAAGATTTGGATTCAATTTACATAATCATTTTTCCTTTTGGTGGCATCCTATCTTATGTCTGCAATGGTAGCCGTAGAAGCAAATGTTATTATTTACAGAGGAAATGTAGTACATTGCCATATATTATCTTTATATAATAATTTATATTTAATTAATTAATTAATTATGTAATAATATATATAATAAATTTAATTAATTAAATTATTGAATATTTATTCGATTCAATAAACTCTTTTGCATCTTCACATTGAAATTTCAAAATTGCCTGTGATGATGATGATGATGATGACGATGATTATGATTATGATGATGGCAATAATGATGATGACTTTCCTACATAGGATCATTTTGGAGATGCTGAAAAGGAGAGAAAAAGCTAAGAAAGAGCAGGGAAAATTAACAGTTGAAATACTAGAAAAAAGGTAAGTTATGATAAGTTATGGCCCATAACTGATTATTATTAATTGCATGTCATACACATTAATACTTAACGAGTTGTTATTTTTTTAAACCGTCCGCTCATTTGTTATCATTATTTATTTATTTATTTATTACGTTTTTGAGGTATATTTTAGGAATTGTTTAATTATAACATCCTATTCGTAACTCTGGACTCAAATCAATCCTCTGGCTTTGATTGGTTTCCTGGTTTCCTTACAATTGATTCATGGTTGATGAGATCGATCTGGGCATGTGGTGTGCCGATAGAATGTGTTGTGTTCCCCATTTAGTCCAAGGTCGCTTTCACACGAGCAACTGAGTGTATTTGAAAAGCATCTTCACGTCAGAGCTCGCATCTCCTGTCTGGCAGCCTTGCGATGTTGCTCTCGTCCTTGCACGTCACGCATCGTCGGTTCTCTTTTTTCCTGTGAACAACTTTTTTTTTCGATTTGTGCCCCGATTGGTGTTTTCCAGATTTTTTCCATCTTTTTTAGTTTGTTTTATGCGAACTTCCTTCGCGTTTCATCAAATTGAGGATAGAAAATTAGCTGATAATGGTGTCCTTGTCCAACAATGTTTCTTCTGCCGAAGGATGCTAACTGAAAAACACAAAATGTGATTTTATTATAAGTATTGTTCTACAGTCTTAACATAGGTTGTTGTGATATGATAAGAATGTTAATAGCTGGTATGGCGATGTTTTGATCAATCATTACGATGAATATTAAGTGATGCCAACAACAAAATTAATATTAATTCTATTAATACAAATTTATATTGAAGACATTATAATTAATGAGACTAATGGCACTTCCATTAACTTTATGCAATGTCTTGATTTCCAAGATATTTGGATAAAAAGTGCATTTTTTGAGCCATCAAAACCGTCATAAGCCAATATTTCCCTGTCATGACACATTGATTATGTGACATAATATAACCGAAATGTATTGACTGACAATCATTAAATGGTTGAATGTGTTCCATTTGATGGGAACAATACTGCCATAATTTTGTGCCATTATAACTTTTTATAACCCATTCATGTTCACGTTAGAAGGTGGCCATATTGAAATTAAGAGTATAAATGATTTTATTACTACAGCAGCCCACAGTATCATGCATTAGAACTCCTATCATTGTGTAACAATGTACTTTATGAAATGCCTGAATCGATGGTTACCATTGTATGTCCAAACATGATTGTGCATTAGATTTTTATAACAGCTGTTACAAACAATTTTTTATTACAGATTTTACAGGTGCATTCATTATTATTACTATTATTATTATTATTACTATCATTATTATAGTTATGTATAAAAATAAATAAAACAGTTTGTTTATTATTTTAATCAGGTGCCAGATGCAAGACTGGGACGGTGCCATGCTCGCCGAAGCGGAGGCAAAGAAAGACTCGATGCCCAGGTTTCATCCGATTCCAGCCGTGCCTCCCATCAGCATCAGGGAATGGTCCTCGTCCAATCTGTCACACAACGTCAGTCGTACTGAGATCTCAAATAAAGCTTTAGAATTTGTAATGTCGATAATAACGACGATAACGATGACGCCGTCGTAATTATCACGATTGTCCATTATCGATCTTCCAGGATCAGCCAAAGGCAGCACAGAAGAAGCGAGAGTATCGCAAGGTGAAGCACCACAAGCACCCTCACTCCTATCTCTCTCCGCCTATTGCCACAGTCTCCGCCTCCAGCAGGAGGGTGACGAACTCCTCTTCCTCCGTTGGCTCCCCCATGCCGAGCCATCTGCCTTACCACGCCCATCACTTCTTTGGTCCGCCCCCTCACCGAACATCCAATAGGAACTCCTATGAAGATGATCTCAATTTATCGGTAACCATTTTTTTTAGTGGCTAACTGTCTTTTAAGAGTTATTTTTGGACTCAGGAGCTGTAGTTTTGTAATATTTAGATGGTAATAATTGAGATTAAGCAAAAGATTCTTAATTCAAAATATGAAATCGTACAGAGCCTGCTAGTTTATCAGGGATCTTAACTAAATAAATAACCTCCGTCAGAGTCCATCCCAGTCCGACCAAGAGAACGACGCCTGCCATCCCGACGGTGCCTATGCTTTTAAGAGGAGGCCCGGGTGCTCCTATCTGGCCGTCAGTTTCGGTTTCTCTGTTTCTGTGAGATTGGAGGTGATAATAAGTCATGAGACTGAGTCGTAGGTCCTTTTCTTATCAGCCGCGAGACGGTCCCCCGTCCAAAAGGAGGAAACTGTCCGAGCAGAAGGAGCCCTCCGTCGTCTCGGACCCTTTTTCCGACCTGCAGTACGAACGCGACGCCATCCACGCCTTCCGCCTGGTCTCCATTCCCAGGAGGCCAGAGGGGAGTCGTTGTCTTGGCTACGTGAGACAGAGGGTTGGCAGGGGAGGAAGGTAAATCCTTTAGATTGTCTTTCTTTCATTAATTTCATTCCTCAGAGGTTACTGACCTCATCTTTGCCTCGATTCTGCCAGGACGATCCTCGACAGGAGAACCACGGAGTGGGACGACTGCTTCGAAAGACTCGACATGTACTCCGTCGACAATCGAGACCCCCTGTCTGCCGAGTATGCGGCTTACGTCCGTTCCAACAACATGTGAGTTCGCGATTTTACGACGTGAGTTTGCGACGTAAAAGTACGATTTTTGAAACGACCGGATTTTCGTATTCGCCAGAGTTCACTACCGACAGTCTTCTCAGTCCATGTTCGGGCCTCCTCAACTCCTCGAGACCTCCCTCCAGGGAACGTCCTCGAACTCCTCAAAATCCAATCTCCTCAAACCCATCCTCACCTGTAACTTCGACAAGCAGGTCCAGATGTTGGTCCACCTGCGACATTCCGACAAGTTGGCTTCCGAATCCCCGAACGAGGACGAGAAGTCGGCCGAGACGACGTCTCGGGGTCCCGCTCGGGGCCAGAGTCGGTCTTCCGGGGTTCTCCAGCCTTCCAAATGCTTGAAGACGGTAGGAGATCGTAAGGCCAACCTCGTCATATCCGCCATAAGGGGTCTCGCCGCTTGCAAGAAAGAGCAAGTCGACGATCCTTCTAAAGCGGACGTCGCCGCCTCCGTCGTCAAAAGCAATCTAGGTGAGCGATGGACGCGACTCGTTTCTCTCTCGATTTCTTATTTTAAATTATTAATTTATTAAATTCGTCATCAGGCATTAAGCGATTTCAGACGTTTTCGAATCTCGTTTGCACGAGAAGAGGTTCGGGATGAAATGCTCGGCGACGGCGACCGATTAAAATTGAATCAATAAAAATGTTTTCGAATAATGAATGATCGATCGTTCAAATTGCCACAGCGAACGGCAGAGTGGGTCTTTCTACCATGCCGGCCGCCAGCATCCTCCAGCTCAACTTTCCATTAGCCAGTACGAGGCCCAACAACAAACCCTTCGCTCCTCCCGGCCGCGATCCCCCCGCCGCCGAATCCGCCTCCTCCACCGCTTCCGCGACGTCGGACGGCAACAAAACCGTCGACGCCGCGACCTCCGACCCCTCCCGGGAGATGGACGTCGCCTCCTCCGTCGAAGCATCGAAACCGTCCGTCTCCGTTCCGGTCGTGAATTCCGTCAACAACGGCTTCTCGACTTCCTCTCCCTCCCCTGCCGCAGACGGGCCGACGGCCACCAAGAGGTTCGTCGAAGGATCGAAGCAGTTGACGGTTCAAAACCTTCTCCTGTCTCCGAGTTCCAACTTGTCGAATCGTGCGACCAAAAATTCTTACGTGGCCCTCACCCAACAGAAGCTGGCAAACTCTCTCAAGTTTTTTCACAATCCCTTGGCGCTGAGCCTCTCCTCGCCCGAGAACAACAACTCTTCCGTCTCCCTAATTTCCAATGCATCTCCTTCATCTTCTGCTCCCTTCCTCTCTCAGAAGCTACAGAGGTCGAAAACACCTAGCACCGTCAAAGGAAGCCACCAGGTCTTGGTCAGAGCCTCCTCGGGTGCCGCGTGCAGCGTGGAAAGGCCGGAGAGGTTCGTTTTGCAAATCCGTTGCCCGATTCTCAAAGATTTGTCACGTCGGATGCTTAAGTATATAAAAACAAAATGTGTAGATCTAACCGAGAATCGTGTAAATAGCGAGCGCATTTTGCATTCTGACCACGACCTCGCTCGTTTTCAGGGACTCCGATTCCGCACAATCGTCAGAAGACAAGAACAAGACGTTCGCGATGGAGGTCACCTGATGACGTGGGAGAAAATTTCCTTTTCAAAGAATCGGGGAAAAAAATCATTTTGTTCGATCGCTCCCCACGGATCCTCGAACGGGGGGTGAAGGCAGGAGCGGTCTGTCCGTCGGAGACCACAATTTTGTTTGTAAATTCATACACCCAATGAATGAAACCTAGGTGCTGTGATAAGCTTATTTCTGGCTTCTGTCATTCTAACGACTGTTGCATAAGACGATTAATTTATGATTTTAATTATGCTTTTTTTTCCTCGTCCTATGGGTTTTTTTTTACCGAATGATGGCTCGCTCGCTCGCAGGGGGCCGAGGGGACGCGTGCGTGCGCGTGCGAATTCGACGTTGATTTGACAAAGGCAGCTAGACAGTTTCATATTTCCCGCTAACATACAAACGGACGGTTTCCTATTCATTTTCTTCTTCCATCTTTCTATCCGGCACGCTCGACGGCGGGAGCGAGCGTGCGACGGGATCGACGTGTGGTCTTTGGAATGTCGAGTTTGTCGTCTCTCTTTTTTTTTTAAAGTCATCTTTTTTTTAATAGTTGTTGTTATCCGGAATATTGCAACACCTTTGTCGTCGTTGTTATCGTCGTCGTCGTCGTCGTTGTTTGTTGCTAATGTTCTTTTACAGAGTTTGGAAGAGTTTAGAGTTGTAAATATAATAACCTCAAGGCAGCTAGATTGCTTTAAGCAGTGTTGTAACCTTTTGTCTTGTGAGGTTGTTGCTCGCTTAACTGTTGCTGTGCTTCCTTGAGGATAGTAATGCTGAGCAGGGATTTTGTGGTTGACTTTTTTTAATTAATTATATTATTATTATAGTTGCTATTATCAATATTATTATTATTATTATTGAAGTGTCATTATATTGAAGTGTTTAAACTTAATTTTAGAGGGGCACCTTTCTTAACTTTATGGTCTGCAAAAATATTCAAGGCAAAAATATTTATGGGGATAGTTTCATGGTCGCACACGTGGTACATGGCAAAGTGGTCTTGGTTGGAACGATGGTCACTCTCTCCTATGAATCTTATACTTTGTTTATGAGCATAGAATTCTGTACTACCTAGCTTTGTGAGAAGTACTTGTTAGGGCAGCCATTTCGTTAAACTATTGACTGCCACCTCATTAAATGCATATTATTATGACTATCTTCTTGGATATATATATATACTTATCTATATATTCTTTTATATATACCTGGTATATATTTACATATATATGCCTGACATGGATAATCATTCCCATAGAATAATATGCAGCAGTGGAGATGCTTGTTGTTTTCAATTGAGCCTTGATTCTGTCAACTTAATCTTGCGTTCTCCGTGCCAAAAAAACTGGTTTCATGTTTGGTTGCATTTTGAGCTACTTTGGTATTGGGGGATGAATGCAGCTTCTGCTTCGTCTGGTGGGTTCTGAAGGTAGTCTGCATACTGCCTGTCTGCCAGCCTGCCTAACCATCAACAAGGTCACAATGTTGATATTAGCACAATTATTGCTGATGTTACTAATTTATTATTACTACTATTATTTCACTCACCTCTCGATCGACGTCTACTAATCTCGGGAAGACCGGACGGACGAACGGATGTATCATACGTGTACAATTACATTCGACTGGTCGAACTGCAATCGCATGTCCTTTCCGAGGGGATAAATTATTTCCCACTTGTCTCTCACAGTGCTTGCTGGCGTTCTTAATTTGTTTTTTTAAAAAATGAACGAAATAACAATAAAATTCACTCAACCGAGGCCATCTCTTCCAAGAAGCGCCGAAATAAACAGACGCCTATGAGTTACAAACGTACCCTATCAAATAAGCCGAGCGCTTTGTTTTGGCTCCGTAGATTACTATATCGAGGAATTCGAAGAACTGTGCTTTAGTCAAAGTCTTGCGAAATGCTGTGACTGATTTACCTGAACCGAACGTCCTTGTGTTTATGACATTTATCGTGTTATGAACATCGCCCTCTTTGACCTCCCCATCGGGTGGGTTATCCCTAAAAAAACCTTAAGTGGTGCCATGGAGTAGCGTTGTAATTAACTATTGGTTGCGGAGTCACCATTTCGAAATAATATTTGATTTCTGATTTGAGAAATCTCAAAGATCATTCATGCAGATAAAATAATGCATAAAAGAACGAGACTAATCAATGACAGCATTATTCGAAAGCAGACGCATCCAAAATCGCGAGGAAAAGATGCTAAATTTTGTATAAATTCGATAATTCACGAAAAAAAGGTGGATTTTCCACGACATTCGAAATAACCTACGACACGAGTGATGAAAGTAATTAATTAATTATTTATTTATTTACTTATTAATATTTAGCGAGATTGTCTTGAGCAGTTGGACTATCGAGTTTGCAAGGCCCAGACGATGATCTATTTAAAGCTCGCAGTGAAACTGCAGCCAATGGCAGCGTCGGCCGCTTAAGAAATTGTATATCACTAAACTTTTCATGTTCTGATCTCAAACTTCGCCATTAGCCTGTTTGCCTTTCATCAGATTATCACTCGACGAAAGACACTGAGAAGCAGTAGAGTCTCAGCTTTTTGATTAGTTACGTCCATCCTGATTCGGGTACGTTTGTTAAATATCTTTATTTTGTGGATTTTCTGTGCTTAGCTGAGGCTTGTTTCCTTTTCACGATTTCTTGATTTTTTGAAAGTGTGTTGACTATAATTCTTGAAGATAGTTTGGATTTAGTTTCTGATTTAATTAATGTGAAATGGATAAAGATCTTTTTATAAATATCCTCCTCACTGAGGAAATATGTTTTTTGATTGTTGGAAATCAAACAAAGTTAAATTATTGGTTCATTCAATTTGCTGGCTTATTGTTATATTTTCTAAATCTTAAAATATTTATTTCAGTTGCATTTATGAAACTTGAGACTTCAAACATGGCATAGTTAGACTCTGCATGTTTTGAACTTTAATGCTATTACAACTTTTCAAATAAGTAGGACATCGGTCTTATAGAATGAGGAGGTGGAGTTTAGTCGCAAAAGCCCGTTCATTTAGAGTTATTAATAAGACTTTATTATTATTATTATTATTATTGAGAGAACTTTCAGTTTCAGATATGGCTTGCCTGGCTACCTAAAATTACTTTCAATATTTCGGGGGAAATCAAGCTTTGTCTAGTCAGAGTTTTAAATGTTATGTGGGTTGTATGTTACGTTGTTGTTGTTGTTGTTGTTGTTTATTAAGTCATCTTGAAATATGTTTGTCATCCACTGAAATTGGATGATTTTCCATGAAGTTTCAAAATTTGAGATGATTAATTTTGTTTATTGGAGAAATGTGATCTCCAGACATTTTGATTGGGTGTGTTCCATTAATTTTCTACAGCTTGTTTTATTAGAAATATTTCGAGTCTTTACAATAAATTCAATTTTCTAGCAGTCAAAATATCCTTTGTATGATTTTTCCCTGCTTCTAATTCAGAAATAAAATCACAATTCTGAAAGATTAGTTGCAATCTGGAAAATTCCGTCTCGTAATAATTTCTAGGCCAAGGAAATGCGGTGCGTTCGTGCAGAATTTGAAATTCAGTTGGCGACAAATTTAGAATTTATTTTTCCCAATCATTTTGAAGCTCATTTTCATCTCTTTTTCTAGTTTTCCTTTTGGCTCCTCGTGGGTGGATATTTCTTGCCGCATCTCAAAGTGCAGTTTGGTTTCGAGCTGATATAGATTGAAAATAATTTCGCAGTCGAATTGTAATTGCTGTCGTCATTGCCTTTTATAATTATGTCATAATTATACCCTCCGGCCTGTGAAGCGTCATCCGTTTTCGTGTCATTATCTCTAATCCTCCCTCCTCCGAGGAAAATGACCGTCTGGCTCGGACGACTTTTTGTTTTGTTTGCGTTCGTTTTGAAACGACTCGCGTCGTGTTTTTAAAGATTCTCGATACCGGAACGTCGGTCGTATTGCGGTCGTGTTTCGTGTGAAATTTCATCATTTTATGAGGATGTCCTCTGACCTTTGAGACTCTGATTAGAATGACCTGGCTTTTTGTTTATGTAGAAATGGATTTTTTTTTTATTTTTCGAAAACAAAGTTTAAGTCGTGATTATAGTTTAGGTTATTAGGTCAGGGTTGACATAAAAAGATGGTGGTGCCTTTTTTCAGCCTGCTAAGCATTTGAATTAGTATTTTTATTTTGTATGTTGTTATATTATATAAGCTATGTTAACCATTAAACGAGACAATGTTGTTTGTGGATTTCGGACAAGATGTTTTGTATTTGTGTGATTTGTTTGGTTGGAATTTTGTATCATCTTGTGCGACTCAGAGAGGTTTGATAACTGTGTGATTCCTCTGTTTACCTATTTCAAACTTGCAGCAACATCAACAACAACATGATAACAATAACAGCAATAATATTAATAGTAATAATAACAGTTATAATTATTACTATTAGTATTTATATTATTACTATGATGGTATTTTAGTTACAAATAATTTAAACAGTGGCACTTTAACAATAGTGTAAAATGACACAACAACGTTTACACTACTCAGTTGTCAGAGGTTCTAAGGTCCTGTTCTGGATATTAACAATAGATACTGTTTCTAAGACAGTCTAATCATCATTACTACTACCACCACCATCATCATTATCATCGTCGTCATCATCATCATCACCAGGTCTGCGATGGCTCGCGGTTACGTCCCTGATAATAATTACTGCAACACGATTAGAGTCGCTAAAGTGTAGTGAGTTGTGGCAAATGTTGTTGTTGTTGTTGATGTTGTTGCTGTTGCTGTTGTGGTTTGTTGTGTAAAATTAGGATGTTGAAGAGCACTTGACTTTTGATGCTAGGGGTCTCCGGGCTTTCGCATCATCATCATCATCATCATCATCATTATCATCATCGTCGTCGTCGTCGTCACCAAAATATTTTTTAATACTTCCATTTCTATGTATTTGTTTTAGTTGCTTTTAAGGGGATTTTTTTTAAATTTAATTTTTTTAAATGTCTTCATCACGTGGATTGTTGATCGGTCGGTTGGATGGATGGATGGATGGATGGATGGATGGATGGATGGATGGATGGATGGATGGATGGGTGGATGGATGGATGGATGGATGGATGGATGGATGGATGGAATGAACGGATGGATTGATGGGCGGATGAAGGGAGGTTGGCGTTTAGATGAGGAGTTATTGATTAATGTTGCTTTATTGCTTCTAAATTATCGTCGACTACCATTGATTGGTCCATGCGTTCTCCATTCGTGTTGTTGTTGTTGTTGTTGATGGGCGGTGGTGGTGATGATAGTGATGACCGCGAAGCTCCTGATAATGATGGTGTTGTTTCTCCATCTAGTTTGTTATCGTTAAGCCTCCTGCTTCTGAAATAACAACAGCGTAGTCGTCATCGTCGTCATCGTCGTCGTCGTCGTCGTCGTCACTTTATTCGTTTATGCATTTCTCAAAGTTAACGGCAATAATTCCGATAACTCTTTGAATAATTACTAACGTGGCAATCAAGTAAAAAGCACGTAACTCGATGCTGCTGTGTTCAACTCTTCGGACTGCGAAGTTGATGTTAATGATTGTTGTGTTGATGACGATGAAGATGATGCTGATGATGATGATTATGATGGTGGTAGTGGTGTTGATGATGATGATAATGATGATGGTTATGACGAGGACAGGTGATGATAATGATGAAAACGTTGGACGGTGACGTGGTTAAATAAAAAAAGTTTGTCCGGAACATGAAAGTTATGGTTTGATTGATCGATCGATCGATTGATTGATTGATTGATTGATTGATTGATTAATTGATTGATTGATTGATTGATTGATTGATTGATTGATTGATTGATTGATTGATTGATTGATTGACTGAAGATGGTGGATGAACTGAGGAGGAAAAGGAGGAATGATCGACACAACATTCGTTAGGATGCAATTTCTGGCAGAAAGCTTGAACAGGTGTGCTGTGTATCTCACGTATAACAGCAACAACAACAGCAACAACAACAAAAGCAGCAAAAACAGCAGCAGCTCAGCAACAACGACCACAACGACAGGAGATTTACGACGCCAACCGAGAATGCGAGCAATGTTTGTTGTACCCTGACACCGAGAGGGCTCGTAACGTCTTTGGTGCGAGTGTCAAAAACGGAGTTTAATTGCAGCAAGGTCGAGGTGGTGATGACGATGACTGTGATGGTGATGATGACGATGATGATCATGGTGATGATGACGATGATGATAGTGATGATGACGATGACTGTAATGGTGATGATGATGATGATGATGACGATCAGGAGGTGATAATCGCATGATACTCATAAATAATTCAGCAGCTGAAATCTGCCTGTTGAACATATTTTGGAGAATTTGGAATTTCACTTTCGATATTTTTTTGTTGTTAGATTTATGGTTTCTGTGTTGTGGCGCACATGCATATTTTATTGATTATTGCTATTAATGTTATCATAATTATTATAAGTTATTATTATTATTATTATTATTATTATGCCTTCAACTCTTGGTAATAATAACTTGGTAATAATTACTTCGTTATTGATATTATTATTATTATTATTATTATTATTAATATATAGTTACGAAAATAAACCGTAGCGATGAAGAAGACGACGACGACGACGATGATGATATGTGATGGCTCATTCATGATCGTCATGAATGTGATGGTTATAAGTTTGTTTTGACTCCATTACAGGATGAATACACGTTAAGGCCTGTTGTTTATTTTTGACCTTTTTTTTTTGTTTTCCACGTTGTTTCTGAATGTGCATAGAACTGATCAGGAGGTGGAGGAGGCTTGGCTTTCCATTCTCCTCCTCCTCCTCATCATCATCATCGTTGTACAATCAGTACGTCGTCATTATCGTAATCATCATGCATTATTATGATTATGATGATTAGTATTATTCTTGTTGTTATTATTAATATTATTATTATTATCATCAATATTATTATTATTATTGGGCCAATGGACGTACGTTATGAGACATGGTGCCGTCGCTGTCGTCGTCATCATCATCATTACCATCGTCATAACCGTCATCATCATCATCATCATTACCATCGTCATAACCGTCATCATTATCATCACGTCAACAACTGCAGCAACATTAATTATGGAAGTTGCCTCTATACTTCTTTCCTCAATATTATAAATTATCCAGACGGTCGTCCAAGACTCGTCATGACACGGGGTTACGGACTTCCTTGAACTCTGACCTTTGCTGACCTCCGGTGGTTGCTCGGGTCGTTAGGGTTTAAGATGGCAACCGGATCACCGGAGGGGGGGTTGTTTACGTGGCTCGTTACGAGAGGAATCTCCACGTGTTTGATCTGCACTCGACGAAGTATAAATGACTTGCCACGGTTGCCATGACGACCCGTGACAGCCACGATGATGATGATGATGGTGACGATGACGATGACGATGGTGACGATGACGATGACGAGAGCAACTGTAATGAAAATGATGACTTCGACGATGATGATGATGATGATGGTGCTGATGATGATGATCTTGGCGTTTGATGTGACACATTGAGAGGCCGAGATTTGTTTCTCCAACTTTTTGTGTTGTTAGACATGAAAGGAAGTCTCTGAGTTTGCCTAGTTGTTATTTTTCCTGTTATTCTTAATAATTAATAATAATAATAATAATAATAATAAGAAGAAGAAGAAGAAAAACAATAATAATAACGATAAAAAGGTTTATTATTATTATATATTATTATTGTTATTGTTATTATTATTATTATTATTATTAAACTAATTGACGTGATTACTTGGTTGAGAAGGCCTTATTATTTGTTGAGGTTAGCATGTTCTTTGACACGTAGAGATTTAAAATTGGTGCCGTGGGTGGGTGGCAATTATTACGAGGTGAGGATAAATATTTCCTGGTTGTTGGGACATCCTTCTGCAAATACTGCACTTGATGAGCTCGATTGACGATTGATCGGCAAAGACCTTATGATTGCTTAATTGACTGATTGATTGATTGATTGATTGATCGGTTGATTGATTGATTGATTGATTGATTGATTGATCGAGTGATTGATTGAAACCTTTTTCATTTGTTTCCTTATAATATTAAATATTGCGTTTTCCTGTTTAATGCCTTTTTTTCGGTTTTAATGTCGGTCTGCGAATGTCATGTCCCACAATCGATTGATTGGATTCAACTTTACGATCGCTGTAAACAACCAACCAACGAAAACAACCCGCAATCAAAATCCGCTCACGTGATGGACCCGACCACCCCTCTCTTATTATTATTATTATTATTATTATTATTATTATTATTATTATTATTATTGCCGTGGTTGTTGTTGTTGTTGCTACTGCTGCTGCTGCTGCTGCTGTTGTTGTTGTTGTTATCTGAATCCTGATAGTGATGGTGTTAAGACTCGAAGTACTGACTGGGTACTGATGGTCCATGGTATTGTTATTATTATTTAAAAATTATTATTTTTATTATAACTGTCATAATAATGCAATAATAAAGAATATTTATCGATGCCAATGAAATGTTTGACGACATGGAATAAACGTGATGTACGCCCTGAGGGTGGATATAAAATGGTTACACTTCATTTGAGACTGGAATCATAATTTCCGTCTGGATCGCCATGACGATGATGACGACGATGATGATGGTGAGGACGACGACGATGATGATGAAGGTGACGTCGGTGGTGATAATGATGATGGTTATTGAACGAAGTAGAAGTTAACCACGTAATAGGATAATAAGTAAATGTTTTTCTGTTTTTGCATTCTTTAATGATAACGCATTTACGTGTAAATAATTATAATTAATTATTATGGGATAATAATTATGACGTCGTGGTTCTGGGAAGCTGGTTCTGTTGCTAAATTTATTTTCCTTATGCCAGGTTATGAAAGCTTTGCTAAAGATGGTTCTGACGTGATGGATGGATGCGGTGGCGAATGAATAGGCTTAGGAGGGAGATAGCTGGAGATGAGCTGAGTAGGTGGTGTTGGCCAAACGGGTGGGTGTGTGGGCGGTTGGGTGGTTTTGGGTGAGTCATGCGAGAGGGAATGAGCAGGAGATGAATGAGAAGAACATAAAAAAAATCTTTTTTTTTAAAGTGTGAAACTTTTTACATCTTCAGTGGAATCCTTCGAAATCCAGTTGTTTGTCTTCGTTTGTTGTTTGTTGTTGTTGTTGTTGTTTCGATATCATCATCATCATCATCAACGACGCAGAATGTTGACTCAGGGAGTTGTTCGTGCCATCCACACGACACCCACGCACGTGTCTTTCCACGTCATCCGCTTCCGTCGTCGTCACGTGCTCCTGGAAACCTTTGCGATAATCTTGGTTTCTGAAGGTCCACGAATGTGCAACGTCGAGTTGTAGTGTAGACGGATTGAGGTTATTACGGATGGTGATTGATGATAATGATGACGATGATGATGGAGGTGGTGGTGGTGATGATGACGATGACTATGGTGTTGATGATGACGATGATGATGGTGGTGTTGATGATGACGATGATGATGATGGTGGCGATGATGATGACGATGATGAAAATGAGTTCTAGGAAATTCTGATGTCAGAATTTGAACAATCCCCGCTTAACACCTGCAAGTTTTTTCAATTAAGGTGCCTTCGCGTCGTTCAGCTCTTCATTCGAACCATCTGCTCCTCTCCCTTCCTCCCTTTTTTTGTCACTCGTTCATCCGTCGATGCCATCGATCCATTCTCCCGCTCCGACCATCGTCGTCGTCATCATCATCATCATCATCATAACCTCCATCTTCATCGTCTTCATCATCACCGTCATCGTCGTCGTCGTCGTCATCATCGAGACCATTTTCTAGTCGTCATATTCTGTCATTATTCGTATTTTTCGGTGATTTTTTTTTGCATCAGAAATCGATGACGGAATTTCATGTTGCCATAAAACTTACGTGGAATTGCATTGTTTTGGAGGAACATCAAACTCGTCCGTCCTCGCTCCTATCCATCCATCCATCCATCCGTCCATCCATCCATCCATCCATCCATCCATCCATCCATCCATCCGTCCATCCATCCATCCATCCATCCATCCATTTGTCCATCAATCGATCCATCCATCCATCCATCCATCCATCCATCCATCTATCCATCCATCCATTCGTTCATCCATCCATTCGTCCATCCATCCATTCATCCATACATCCATCCGTCCGTCATTCTTTCGAGGCATCATTCATTCTCTAATCAGTCCGTCCATCGTTTTCTTGAAATGACCTCGTTGTTGCTTTCATCAAGATTTTATTTTCGCGCCATTTTGAATTTGCTTCCGTTCATCGTCTGCCCCCTTATTCAGTATTCTTCTTTTTTTTGTTTTGAGGGACTACTTTTTGTGCTTTTAAATATTAATTTTAATATTAATGTGACCGACCAATCTAAATAAAACTCGTTGATTATACATGAAGTCAACTTAACTTCTCGAGATTCCAATGATTATCTGACGACATAATTAGCATAATTTCTCGACCCTGGATTTATTGCAATTAATTATAAATTATGAATAATTACCTGAATAATTAGCTCATAATTATAATTATTCTGAACTTTATCAATTGCATTATCGTTTAATTATCTGAGAATTGATTTTTATTTCTTGTATTTGCACCCCCATTTTCTTGAAGACTTGAGTTCATTTTTTGTAATTATACGAATTTAATGGAATATTATGAATTAATTAATGGTTTTATTAATTACTTACTTTATGACTATTGTTATAATTATTATTATTAATTATTATTATTATTATTATTATTATTATTATTATTACTGTTATTATTATTATTACTACACTGAGAAAGGAAATTGGGTTGAATCTTTTTTAGTACACCATCGTTTGCTCTTTAAGTGGGTCACGGGTTCCTAATTAGGTCACCCAATCAGAGGCTAGGTGTTGCACTCGAGTTGACCCCTCGTGTATACTCCCACGCGTTCGTCCTCATGAATATTAAGCAACATCTGTGGGCTTGTTTATTATTCACGAGGAGAGTTATTTGTGGCTTTCGGTATTCATTTCGGTTCAGATTGTGTTGTTGTGATGTTTAGAAGTCTTTTAGAGATGAAGGCTCTAATGTTTATCTGAGTGAGTGGTCGGTGGTGGAGAAACTGATTTCAATCAATGGTTGATTGATTGATTGATTGATTGATTGATTGATTGATTGATTGATTGATTGATTGATTGATTGAATCGTCTGGCTGGCTACTTGATTGTATAGTCACCTGGCATTGAGAATATACTGGTGTTTGTTTGGTGTTAAAATTCAAAGAAAGAGCTTGATAATCCTGAAGCAAATTCTTTTTCAGTCACGTAAATGTTTACAAATAACGAGTTGCAGATTATTTGGACTATTATTTCTTTCTTATCTATTATTATTATTATTATTATTATTATTATCTCTTTCACCCCCTCACCCACCCAATACTTGTACCCGTGTGATCTCGAAATATGATAAACATCCGTGAATATTAAACAGTAATGCCGCCATTAAAAACGGGCACTTGCTTTGCAATCGAATTACCCGATGACGATGACGACGACGATGTTGACGATGACGATGTTGTTGACGATGACGATAAACATTTGCTCCTCTCATCCTCTCAGCTACCTTCGAAGAAGCCAATCCTAAGAGAGAGAGTTCAAGAACTAAGGACAAACCATATGGCATTGTGGGCACGCATACAGGCGGCTAGCGACACCTACAAACAGGTCCAGAACATCTACGGACCAAACTTTCCTATCGAAGTCAGGCACTTCTTTGCCCAGTGGATCGAGAGAGAGCCATGGTTAGTTGACCTTAAGGGTGGGAGGGGTGATGATAACGATGATGGTGGTGATGATGATGATGATGACGTTGATGATAGTGTGTGTGGACTTATTTATTCCATCTTTAGTTTTCCAACAGTCATCGAGATTTCTACTGTCATCATCACTCAGGATTTCTAATATTTTTTTTTAAAATGTCCATACCACACCATACTATACCATACCATACCATACCATACCATACCATACCATACCATACCATACCATACCATACCATACCATACCATACCATACCATACCATACCATACCATACCATACCATACCATACCATACCATACCATACCATACCATACCATACCATACCATACCATACCATACCACACCATACCATACCATACCATACCATACCACAGCATACCATACCATACCATACCATACCATACCATACCACATCTTGTCGAAAGGGACGTGCATTCTTAAAATGTTGTTGTTGTTGATGTCGTACAGCAGAAAGGAATTGTTTAAAAAACAAAAACAAAACAACAGGACCCTCTTCGTATCTTTTTGCATCTCTCCGGTCTCCCAACGTGTTGCATTGACATTGCAATGTGTTTTCAACTTACATCATGAGGGAACAGGCTTCTTCGTCTCCTAATTATAATTTTATTATTATTATTATTATTATTAGTGGTATTCTTATTATTATTATTATTATTATTATTATTATTATTATTATTATTATTATCATTATTATTATTTTGTTTCTCTTGGTCTGGACTGCTGTTTATTTGTATTGGATGGCTGTGAAATATCCAAGCCAGCTGATTTCCATTCCAGGTCATCTTTGAATTATCTTTCAAATCCGAGAGCATCATTCACGTGGCGCTGAACGACCTCTGACGTCATTCCTCTCACTCTCACTCTCACTACCCCCTCACTATCCCCTCACTACCCCCTCACTACCCCCCTCAACTCCCCTCTTCTCCCCAAAAGATGGAAGACTTTTTTGTGTCTTCACTTTATTCGATTTTAATCCTCCGGAGTTTCAAATAAGAGGAATTATTTTTTTCCCCTTTATTAATTAATGTTTTTTTTCCCGATTTTATGTCTTATATCCAATAAATTCGTTTTTTTTTTAATCATCCATTCGCATGACGATTGAGTTTGAACATTTAGATTAATTAAAAACAGTTGGACCATCATCATCACTATCATCATCATCATCGTCATCATCATCATCGTCATCATCGTCATCGTCGTCGTCATCGTCGTCATAGTCAGTATGCATACCTATTTC
Source organism: Hirudinaria manillensis (assembly GCA_034509925.1). NCBI lineage: Eukaryota > Metazoa > Annelida > Clitellata > Hirudinida > Hirudinidae > Hirudinaria > Hirudinaria manillensis. Next base: position 2,145,554 of record CM067535.1, on the reverse strand, counting down.
AAGTATCACCTGTTATGTTAAACGTCGTGACGATGATGACGGTGGTGATGATGATGATGACGACGACGACGAAGTCTTTGATGATGATTGTAGATGTTAGGACGACCTTAGGTTTTAGACACCTTCGCGACCGACCGAATCGGGTTTCAGAATTCTTGCGGCGTGCTTTCATCGCCTTGGCAACGGATTAAAAACGGACTTCGAATGAAGTCGGTGCTGATGTTGTTGTTGGTGTTGTTGTTGTTGTTCATTGGCTTTGTTTTTTATTAATTCATCTCCGCTCGGCTTCGTATCTCCTTCAGTTTCAGCTGCACCGATTAATATTCAAATGAGGTTGTGCTCATGATCATCATCATCATCGTCATCATCATCATCATCATCATCCTCTCCTGCTTCTCCAGGAACGACCTGGATGAGGACAACCCAGAGAACGAGAAGTACGCCATCCAAATCTGCGAGCAGCTGATCCAGATGATGGAGGAAAAGGCCCAGGAGTTGAGCAACGACGAAGTCTTCCTTATAAAACTAAAACTCCAGGAGACTGCAGCCCAGTTCCGTCAGATGTACAGCAGCAACCCGATGAATCTAGTTCGGACTATCAAGAACTGTCTGGCCATGGAGGCCAAGATAATCGAGCAGGCAGATTCCGTGAGTTTCGATGGATGGGTGAATGGGTAGGTGGGTGGATGAGTGGGTGGGTGGATGCATTCGTGGACGTACGGACAGACTGGGTAAACAGTCGGTGAGATATTGAAACTGCCACCCTGTGTCCTCGGAATTATTCGCCTGATTTCCTCACAATAGAGAGAACCTGCTGAAGCAAAAAGAAAGAAAGAAAGAAAAGAATGAATGAATGAATGAATGAATGAATGAATGAATGAATGAATGAATGAATGAATGAATGAATGAATGAATGAATGAATGAATGAATGAATGAATGAATGAATGAATGAATGAATGAATGAATGAATGAATGAATGAATGAATGAATGAATGAATAAACTCGAATGAATGAATGAATAAACTCGAATGACTAACAGCCTCGATGCGTATGCTGAGCAGATATGCAAACAAACAAACAAATAAACAAACAAAGTCAGAATAAGATCAAACGCGAGCTCCAAAATCTTTCCTGCCTTGAAATTGGAGGTGGAAAAGATGTTGTTACAACGTTCATTGATGGATGGAAAGATGGGGAAAAAAAAAGTAATGGGTTGATCATTATTTGGGGACAGCGATAAGGAGAGGGTTGATTTATTGGTCGAATGAATGAAAGAACGATCGATTGATTGATTGAATGAACGAACGGATGAATGATTGATTGATTGATTGGTTGGTTGGTTGGTTGGTTGGTCGGTCGGTCGGTCGGTCGGTCGGTCGGTCGGTCGATCGATCGATCGATCGATTGATTGAATGATTGATCATCATCATCATCATTATTATTAATAATATCACTATCATAATCGTCATCATTACCATAATTACTGCGTAGTGGTTTTCCTGCCTCCTATTGTTGTGACTGCGGAGTTGTTGCGTGTTGTTGTCGGCAGAAAGCAATACAGGTGCAATGCTCGACGATTACTTATCAAACACGGGGCTTGTTCACAGATGATGACGACGACGATGAGGACGTTGATGATGACGACGATGATGATTATGACGATGGCGATGATGATGACGCTATGGTGATGACGACGACGACGATGATGACGTTGATGATGATGATGATGACCTGCCCTTTATCCATACTTTCCAATGACAGATTGGTTTGCTTTTCTATTTATAGCAGGTGCTGTTGATTGGTTGGAAGAACCATTGGCCATTTTTTAAAGTCAAATTGATTGATTGATTGATTGATTGATTGATTGATTGATTGATTGATTGATTGATTGATTGATTGATTGATTGCCTTTGACTGCTATTTGCCGAGGGGCTGGTAAAGCTGGATAGATTGAAAAGGTTTCTGTTTTGTGTAATGAAAGACGTTTGTTGGATAGTTGGTTGATCGATTGCTTGATTGATTGATTGGTTGGTTGATTGATTGGTTGGTTGGTTGATTGATTGATTGGTTGGTTGATTGATTGATTGGTTGGTTGATTGATTGGTTGGTTGGTTGATTGGTTGGTTGGTTGATTGGTTGGTTGGTTGATTGATTGGTTGGTTGGTTATGAAACTCATAATGTAAAAATATGAAAGTTTACATTAAAAAGTTGTTTTTTGGTCTTGCTCCAGTTTATCTAATGAACCTTTTAGCTCTTAGAATAATAATGATGGTGGTGATAATGATAGACATCTTAAATGTCTGAATTTCAATCCTTGCAGTTCACGTGGAGTTTAAAATCCTCACATATTATGCCCTATCCAAGCATCATGGTGGATCATTGGCGTAGACGTCGTCACCATCATCACTATCATCATCGTCACCATCATCATTATTATCGTCATCATCACCATCATCATCGTCGTCATCTCCACGTCATGAATCAATCCATTGAGAATGGAAATCTTTTGTATCTTTAATGGTTCTTAAAGCATCTCCTTAAATTAGCAGCTTTCCACCTGATTGTGCTTCGTTGATGCCTCCTTACATTCATAGATCGTGATGATGACGATGATGATGATGGTGGTGGTGGTGGTGATGACGATGATGATGATGTTGGTGGTGGTGGTGGTGATGATGACGAGGATGACGTCGTAGCGCCACCAAAAGTGAACCAGTCTGTGTGATTAGCACCCTCATTGATGACATAATTAAAAGGACCCTGGGACGTTTGGAAATTATTCTTTGCGAATAATATAAAATAATTTGCGATCTGTGAAACAAATTTACATCTTAATTGAACTAGAATTTGAAATAATTCAGTAATCACGATTATGCAAATTAACAATAAAGATAATAATAACAACAATAATATCAACATTAATAATTGTTATAATAATAATAATAAAATTAATTACAACATCACAGGTTGTTGGAGATAGCACACAGGCAAGTATCCACAGACATATCTATGAGAGCTTTGACTACATCCAGAGACTGACCCAAGTGAGAATTCATCATCATCGTTGGCATCATCGTCATCATCATAGTCATCATCGTCGTCATCATCATCATCATCATCATCATCATCGTCATCATCATAAAGTTTAACAATGACAAAGTTGCACAACATAACACCTTGAAATTGATATTGATCATGGTAATGATTTTAACAGGAAAAGTAAATAAATAAATAATTAATTAAAGTTTAAATTGAAAATAATGTTAATAATAACATTACGTTTATAAAATACTGTAAATTCTGATCAGATTAGAGTCGTCAGGTACATGTTTTTGCATGTTTCCAAGTTTAAAATCTCTTTTGATCACGATAATCGTTAAAGTAATCCGTTACGTGCCATGACTTAATGCGCCAGTCGATATTAATTATTTGATTAATTATTAATTTATTTATTATTATTATTAATTCATTCGTTCGTTCGTTCGTTCGTTCATTCACGTCTTCCACTTCGAAGGAAACGGATGCCCTCCTCAGACATTTGCAGCACAGTCAGGAACAGTTCATCATTCAGTTTCAGGAGTCTCACAAGATTTCAGGTAGGTGCTCCTGATGATGATTATAAAGATGATGATGGTGATGATGATGATGATGATGATGATGATGATAATGGCGGTGTGGATAAATCCTAGGTATGAGAGCTGCTTAATGCCCTTCACTCTTAGCCTCAGAGTTTCTGTCATCATTTTAAATATTTATTTATTCATTTATTTGTATATATATATGTATGTATATATATATATTTTTTTATTTATTTATTTATTTAGTCAGCTTCTTAATGTGTAAGCATTCATAAACATTCAACTCGAATGTACCCCTGAATCGTGACAAAGTCGTTCGACATTTCATGACTCAAGTCGCACGTTGTTGTCGTCATCTTCGGATGCTCTCGGACAAACTCCAAAGATAGTCACCCTTATATACTTATACACCCTTCAACAGGCTGGGATCATTTCATCCACACCACACCAAGGCAGTTGGTGACACCATAGGTCAACGTTTGGACCGATTTTTGGACAGAATCCCGTCCAGGGACTTTTTAAACGTTTTTTTTTATTTGCTGCTTCACTTCTTCTTCTACTCCTTCTTTTTAGTCAATTCTCAGAACAATCTTCTGCTCTGCTCGACGTCTCTCGTGATTCACGACGCGCGTCCATTGTCGTCCGGGACTTTATTTAGACTTCTCTTTAAAGATTCTCGTCCGAGATCGGATTCTTTCGCTCCCGAGATGGCGCATTCCTTCGGAGAATTGTTGTTCGTAATCTGCACCGTGAGGTACGACGGGTTTCTGTCGTCGACAGAAATATTTTTCACTTTTCTCTTAGAAGCCTTTTGTGCTTGTTAATACTCTCTCTCAGGCAAACAAACAAAGGGTTTCACTTATCTTCTTCAAAACTCAGGGGACCCTACTGGACTTGTCCTTGCACCGAACAAACTTTTGTAATTTTTTTTAATTGCAGGAAGTTGAACGAAACAAGCAAAAATTTTATAAGAATTTTTATAAGATACACGTTTATAATTATAGAAAAATATTCGTCATTGAAAATCATCACAGTACTAGAAATTATTGCATAGATAGTAATCGTTATTACTTTGAACGAAGGTGCAATGCGATCATTTATTAGTTAATTTATTAATTAATTTGCTTATTTATTTATTTATTTATTTATTTATTTATTTATTTATTAATTTATTTATTTATTTAATTCCACACGAGAATAATTAATCTCCCTCCAGCTCAAATCAGTCACTTTGCGGGCCTGCCCAACGGACAGTCGAGAAACGAGACGGAGCAGAGACTGCAGAAGCAGAAGCAGGCCATCGACCAACAACTCACTCAGAGTGCACAACAACTCCTGCAGATGCGTCTGGTGAGTCGAGAGAGGAAACAAAAATTGGCTCCGAGTTTCTCGGTTGACGTCTGCCGTTTTTAGTTTTGTTTTTTTTTTTCTCGAAAGAATATAAATTTAAATGTAAATTTAAATGTAAATTTAAATGTGAATTTAAATGTGAATTTAAATGTAAATTTAAATGTAAATTTAAATGTGAATTCTAATTCATTTATTTCAATCCCCCTCTCCGCCATCTTTTTCCAAAATTTCAAATCCCCGCCCCCATCTTGTTGACCTCGGTTGACCTCGGGTCGTTCCGTTCGTTGCAGCAACTGGCGGACAAGCACCACGAGACCTGCCAGAAACTGGCGGAACTCCAGGGCCACTTCCTGGACGACCAACTCATCGCCTGGAAGAGGCAGCAGCAGCTCTCGGGGAACGGGGCGCCTTTCGATGCCAGCCTCGATACTCTCCAGCAGTGGTTCGCGTCTTTGTTTTTCGTATGTGTGTGTGCAATGGTGTCATCTTGTATTATGTACTTCGATCTGGTATTATCTTGTACTATATTGCCATTGTTTCGTTTTGTATTATTTTGTACTGTGTTGTATTGTATTGTGTTGTATTGCCTTGCATTGTCCTGTTGTCCTAACTGTCATTTATGAGCCAGAAATGAACGATCGTTTGTCACCAGATTAGAAAAGACAACGATTCGAGTTTTTTCGTCCTTGAAGCTTGCAACGTTTGCAGACGACTTAAGTTACGTAAAGTAATGCCGAGTCGATGACATGCGTCGGTGTCGAAGTTCGTGTCAACGTCTCGAGAACCATGAAGCAAAGCGCTTACCAATCCGTACTTCTCCCAACTTTCCTCCTCCATTTCAATCCAGGTGCGAAAGCCTGGCAGAGTTCATCTGGCAAAACAGACAGCAGATAAAGAAGGTGGAGCTTCTAAGGGCTCAGCTGCCAATCAATTTGCCCCACGGAACGCAGGACAGACTCCCCATGCTGAATTCGACCATAACCGGTCTACTTTCTTCCTTGGTCACCAGGTGGCTCTTCACTTTAGATTTCCTGTTTAAGGCACTTATTCACGAGTCGTCTTCTAAATTCAGTGACCTTGAATTTCTTAATTGATTGATTGATTGATTGATTGATTGATTGATTGATTGATTGATTGATTGATTGATTGATTGATTGATTGATTGATCAATCGATTGATTGCAGCACCTTCATAATCGAGAAGCAGCCCCCACAGGTACTCAAGAAGGACTCAAGATTCACTGCCACGGTCCGACTTCTCGTTGGAGGGAGACTCAACGTGCACATGAATCCACCCACCGTTCGTGCCACCATCATAAGGTGCTGATCGGTGTTGACCAGTCCTCATCATCGTCGTCTTCGTCATTGTTATTAATTAATAATTTATTAATAATTGTTCTCTGATTATTAGTTATTTGATGTTTAATTAGTTACTCTTTTGATCCACTGTTTGTGAGAACAATTTATGCCTAATGAGAAATTATCACCTGGTGACTGGCAAGCCGATTGCCGGTGATGTCAGTCTGGCACATCTTTCGCCAGCCTTTTGCTTTTATCTGGGTGGTGGTGAGGTTCTAATGTGGTTCCTAATTCCATCTACGCAAGTACGCATGGAGCCCCCGGAGCTAAATGAACTACGATCGAATGTTAAAGGGTCAGTTGTTGTTATTGTTGTTGTTGTCAACAGCGAGGAGCAGGCCCGAACGCTCCTCAGGAACGACAGAAGCGAAAGAAACGAGACCAGCGGAGACATCCTCAACAACGTGGGCACCATGGAGTACCACCAGGCCAACGGGCAGCTGTCCATCACGTTCAGGAACATGGCGAGTCATCTTAATTAATATTCAATTTTATGATAATTAAGTTCCGGGGTTCATGAATATTTAGCTGGTCTCGAATTGTCATCGTTCAAGAATCTCGTTTGCCTGGCCTTTTCATTTAAATTTGTATTTTATTTTTTTGTTGTTTGGATTTCTTGACATTTCTCTAAAAATTATTTCAGGCCTTGAAAAAAATCAGAAGGGCTGAGAAGAAAGGAAACGAGGTACGGATCGTTTTTTTTATTTTTGTTGTGAGTCTTAATGGCGGCATGTCCCCTTAAACCCTCCTTCGCACCCCGTCGACCTCTCCTTTGACCCACGACCTCTCCTTTGACCTCCGACCTCTTTCTTCCAGACTGTCACAGAAGAAAAGTTTTCCATCCTCTTCCAGAGCCAGTTTTCAGTCGGAGGCGGCGAATTGGTCTTCCAAGTTTGGGTTCGTTTGGTTTGTTTTGTTCCGTTAGAATTGTTGTTTCGTTTGACGTTCAATGAGGATTTTATTTTCCTGCTTGAATTTCAATGATTTAATGTTTTAATGCTTTATTGTTTTTTTATAATATCTATGGATGTGATATTAATAATTATAATTTCATTGTAATAATTATGAATACAAATGATGGTATATGGCTGTCAGGTGTCGATATATCACTATTGTGATTGTTGTTGTTGTTGTTGTTTGCAGACCCTCTCCTTGCCTGCTGTTGTAACCGTCCATGGCAACCAGGAGTGCAATGCCTTGGCAACCATCCTCTGGGATAATGCTTTTGCTGAGCCTGTTAGTGATTTATCCAAATCCATTCGATTTCAATGCTATATAAGCATAATGAAATCTAAATGCGATAAATAAGATTTAAATGCGACATAATTGACATAATAAACTACGGAGTCGGTACGACGGCTCGTTTATAAAACACGCGGACGAGACACATTTTGAAATGAGCCAAATAAGCTCGTATTTGCATAATTTATTCGATCGCAGGGTCGCCTGCCTTTCACCGTTCCGGAGCAGGTGTCTTGGCCGGCCCTGGCCCAGACCCTGGTGACCAAGTTTGCCTCCCACTGTGGCCTCGGCCTCTCCCCGGACAACCTCAGCTACTTGGCTTTCAAGCTACTCGGTCCGGCAGACGACTACAGCAACAAGTTCGTCACTTGGTCTCAGTTCAACAGGGTAGGTTTTGGATGTTTTCAGTCTCTATGTGTGTGTTTGCTCTTGTGTGTGTGTGTGTGTGTGTGTGTGTGTGTTTGTTTCGTTTGATCGTGAACTGCCATTGTTGTTGTTGGTGTTGCTGCTGTTGTTGTTGTTGTTGTTGTTCTGCTGCTACTGCTATTTTTATTTAAAATTATTAGTGTTGTTATTATTAAAATTGGTATCATCATCATCATCATCATCGTCGTCGTCATCATCATCACTTTCTTGCCACAGGATCCTCTGGCAGGTAGAAACTTTACCTTCTGGGAATGGTTCTATTCCATCCTCAAACTCACCAAGGACTGGCTCCAGGGACCATGGAAGGACAGGTTCCACAATATTTTTGTTATTAATTAATGTTATTAGTAATTATTTATCTATTATTAATTAATATTATTAATTACTTATCTATTAATAATTATTTCTGTATTAATAATTTTTAATTATTATTAACAGTCGAACAACGTTATTCTTACTGGCAATTGATGATGATGATGGACATTTCAAATAGTCTTTCTTTCACATAATAAATAACAGAAAAACAATTTACATTAAAATCATTTCTTTACTTGCAATATAAAAGCACAGGACTGTTGGAGGCTGAAGTTAAATTAATATAAATAAAATGATTTTAATCCATAAGTGTGCTCTTAAAATGTAACCTGACACTCCTTGAAAATAGGGATCCTAAGATCACAATTTCATCTCGAGATGGATTTGTAGTGACCAAACAAAACTTAATTTCCTGAAACCCTTGGAGCTATTAGCAGCGCCATTGTTGTTTTATGCTCTCATTATCTACCGAGGTGGATCCCATTGAAACCGTGTTCATGTGTTCTTCCATTTGAGCCGGAAAAAGATTTTTATTTTTCTTCCTTGAAAAAGAATCTTTTCCTTGTTCTAAAAAAAAAGAAAACAAAATTACTTACACATGATTACAATTAATCTAAGAGCTAACTAAACTACAACTAAACTATGATATCTCATAATAATCATCATCATCATCTTCTTCGTCTTCATCGTCTTCTGTAACCTCTCGTCGACAGGTTGATCATGGGCTTCATCAGCAAGCAGGTCGCGCAGGATTGGCTGATGAAAAGTCCGAAGGGGACGTTCCTGCTCCGCTTCAGCGACTCAGAACTGGGGGGCATCACCATTGCGTGGGTGGATGATGATCCGACCAAACCCAGTAAAGACGCTTTGCACCTGCTTTATTATTTAGTGTGTTTTTATTATTATTATTATTATTATTATTATTATACTAGCTAGAATATTAGTTAGTAAGGGTTAGTTATTGGAATGTTATTAGTAAGAAGAGTTCAGCTTTTGTGATTGGGTGCACGTGATCATACTCGTGTTTGTGAATACATTTGCACTCGGCCATATTTGTTAACATTTCCCTTCCCTCTTAGTCACGTGCGCACGTCTTACAAACCCAAAAATTAATTTTAAAATTAAGTTTAAAATTAAGTTTAATCGAAAAATATTCCAGCAATAACAAGATGCAAAGGTCTAGAACTGCTCGATTCCAATTCAGATTTTATTGCAAGCGTTTAATATTTGCCCATGAATAGTTCGTGCTTTTAATCGTCTCTCATTCGTTCGTTTGTTCGTTAATTAATTATTAATTAATTAAATAATTTATTTATTTATTAATATTCATCAGGCAACAAGAACGTGTGGAACCTCGCACCCTTTACGGATAAACACTTTCGAATCAGAGGCCTTGGAGACACCATCAAGGATCTCCAGAAGTTGATCTATCTCTATCCAAACATTGACAAGTGCCAATGCTTCAGCAAGTTCTGGACGCAATGTCCAGGTGAGTGTTGTTGTTGTTTTCGTCATTGAAACACCGGTGAGTGTTGTTGTTGTTGTTGTTGAAACAGGTTCCGATCGTGTCAATGTTGCCGCTTCTATTCGTGCACATTTGCATCTTTAGTAAATAGAAAATGTCTTTATTTTTGCGATCGCATCGGACCGAGACGCGACCGAGAGTCACCATCTTGATTTTCGTTGTCTTCAGATCCCAGCATGCAGAAGAATATCTCGGGCTACATAAAGCCCAACCTGACGACCGTCATACCGGAGTTAGTATGAGTTATACTTTTGAGTCAGTGGGCCTTATTTCTTGAGACATCCGAATGGCACTTTAGTCGATTTGCTCGTAGCTAATGTCCCACAACTCATTACAAGCACTTACTTTCTAATAATAATAATAATATTACCCAAATATAGTAACATTATTAATATTATCTAATAATAGCAATAATATTATTATTACTAATTAATTAATCAATGTCCTTAACCTTAACCACCTGTCGTCCAAATCAGTCTCCTCAACAAACCTGCCGCTTTGATGAGAGACGATAGACCCCACAGTCCCAGTGGAATGGACTACGCAGGGACTCCCCAGAGTGGCATAGATGAGTGAGTTCGATTCCAAATATAGTATTGCAGACGACATTTCGGGCAGGCCTTTCTAAATTACTCTTTCCCCCCTGTTGATGTTTCTAAATCTTCATTGTGCCAATGCTCAGGTTGCATAAACCCTCATTCGCTTGAATCAACATGGCTAAGTTAGCCAGACAAATTCTCCAGATTGCAAAGCATGCATAAGCATTCACTTCTTAATTTATTATAGTTACTAGGATCAGTTACCAGACCAAACAAAAGCTAACTGAGCCAATTAAACTACCAGTTAACAAAACTTGACCGAGTACAGGCTAATCACGGCCATGTCCTCATTGGTCTTCAGAGATGGCTCTTACATGTCTTCTCACATAACATGTCCTCCATTTAACCCCCAGCAGTGCCCAAATGCCCGACCTCCCCCCCGACTTTACCGTGCCAGACTTTGCGCCCGGCGACTTCAACCCGGAGGACATCTACCACATCAACGTCAACGAGCTGCTCCCGGACTGCGGCAGAAACGTAGTCTACCAATGAGCGAAAGGGATTCCACAAAAGGCCACAAAAGACATGGAACGCAGAGCCATTGCGCGATTCGTGCCGTCAAAAATTTTGTTTCTGACTTCGTTGGACCAACAGGCAAAACATGCTTTTATTTCATTTTATTTTATTTGTTCAAAATGTGTACATAAAGTAGAAAGAACTTGTAGCTGGGGTGACTCATTTCGTTACCATCGTGCCATCAGTTTCAATCTCGTTTGGTTAGCCTAGAGTTCTGTTTGTTTCATGGTCTTTCAATTTGTTATCATACGTAGTATCACTAATTGAAACTCTTAAGGAGATAAATAACTCACGTTGTTAACTATCTGCACTAAACTCTTGATACTAAAAACCAACGTTATTTCGACCCTTGTTGCTTTCTCGAAATAAAATTGACTGCAGCCATTGCACACAACAAAAAAAATCGAGGTAATCAAGTTAACGAGCTAATATAATGGTTGCACACGACGAGCGAAGCTCAGAACTGAACGAGACGTTTTTGGGTCAAACACAGGGCTGATAAGAACCTGCAGAGTTGATATAAGTCAAAAACTTTGCAGGCCACATCAACCGAGCAAATAACCCACTTCTGAATACAACTAGGGCGAAAATAACTCAAAAACTCGAACTGAATAAGAATGAAAACTAAAAATTAGAGCATAACAAGCAAGAACCAACCCCGCACGTGCAGAGCTAAACAAAGAAAGCGCTGGCTTTCGGCCACATTCGCGTTAGTCCGGAGTCGAAAGGCGAGCGGAAAATGAGAGTCTTCCTCCAACTAAGGAGTACATTTTCCATCCGTCGACGAGAACCGACAACCAGACATAGAACAGCGACCGCCGACCAAACACGCTCAGCTCCGGAAGGACCTTAGAGGACAAGGAACGTGTTACTACCCGAAGCACTTATATAACGTACGAGCCACGCTGCGAAGTTGACCCACTTATTCGGCCAATAGGAGAGCGTGGAGTTCAAAAATGAGCGCGTAAATTTTATTGTTTGCATGAATTGTCGAGCTCCGATTGGTCGGTAAGTAGGCCATCACGATCTCAGGACGTGTTGTTCGTTCTCTTTGTTCTGCTCGACTTAAGATTTTTTTGTTCTCCATTATATAAATACTAATTTATTATTTTATTTAATAATTATAATTCGTCTTTAATTGTTCTCGAATGTTTGTTGACCAAATCGTCTGGCATTGGGGTGGGAGAGGGGGTATTTTTTTTTCTTTGAACGCGATGAATGAATGAATATTAATGAATGTCCTCGGAGAGTGGAGTTCTAACGTAGTGCATTCGATTGTAACTCGTTGAAACGTTGGCAGATGTTGCCACGATTTCGCCGCTAAAAATCGATTGAATTTTTGTTAAAATGTTACGCAACAATTGGTTACGTTCCGCCATGATCCCCCACAGATCGCCATCGCCATAGTCACAGAATCGCATTTGCATTGGCAGTATTTTATCTCTTGCTCGGAATGCTTGAACGCGGATTAGAATAATTTTCCTCAGTACTTCGGTCTCTTTATGACAGGTCGAAGCCTAGTTTCAACAACAAGAACGATGGTAAACGAAACATCGTGAGAAACTTTAAGCAGAGAAAGCTCGGCCATTTATAAATTAATGTAAATCGAATAAGTAATTTTCTTGTCCTCAATCGGTTGCATGCAAAAGTGAAGAAAAAAAAATCTCCCTCTCTGGAAAAATGAATCATCGGCCGATCGACAAAGAGCTTTGTCATTTTCATAAAATGGCGCCCTCTCGCTTTTTATCCTCAGTTTAAAATCTATTTTTAGAGCTAACAGCGAACAGTGAAGTTGTCGGAGCGCCATTTTGCCCTCGAATCTGCTCGGATTGTCGAGTGTTTGTGTGCAGATCGTGAAAGGAGGAAGACTGCGTTTTCGATTTTATTTGCTCGTCTTTTGTCAAACTAGAAGCTGTTGCTTCTCGAAATTCACGTCCAACCACCAAAACTGCTCCAGTTGGCCATCTTTGTTTTTTCACTCGAGGTGGGGTGGTGGGGGAGTTGGAAGGGATGAGATGAACGAATGGCCTCCGGATGGAGCTTCCGATGGAAAAGTTGCACCTGATGAACTTCGGTGATGAAAAATGGCGATTTATCCGAGTAACCTATCGGTGCTTGGCTCTGAATGCATGCACGCACCTTGGTAGGTCGGGTAGTTGGCGCTGAAATATCAACAAAGGGAGACAAGGGAGGTTGGTTTGTATGTATGTGAGTGTGTGTGTATGTGTATACTTGTGTGTACAGGCCTGTACACGCTTGGGTTATGGTACCGTGAGCCTGGAGTTTCGGTCAGCCTGCTAGCTGTCGTGAGCACGATCCGGTACGATATCCGGCCGAGTTCAGTACTTGCACTTTCTCTAATCTTCAGATCCTATCTCTCGTGTGCTGCTCATATGCTGTGTCTTCCCTACTTATTATGCATGAAGGTCATTCGCTAAGAGATAACCTTTTCACTAGGTGTCTTTACTAGACTTAGCTCGGAGCGGTCATGATACTTTGGAGAAGTTTTGGCTGGTTTTGTGGATGCCACGTTTTGTGAATTTTTTCTTTGTATTTGTTTTCTTGGTCTTCATTCATAGACTAGGTCATGTGTGATGGTAGAAAGTGGAATTGTTCTCGCTGGATCCAGAAAACTGCACGAAATCATTTGAGTTCATTCGGCGATTCTTGTCACTCGTAACTGTCAAGCAATTTTGGAAATGGCTAAACTTTTGCAAACTCCAAGTGTTGCCAGTGACTTGGCCGTGCTAGCGAGCTGGAGGGATTATTCTAAATTCCTCTGGCACTAATAATCCCATTTATTTAGGCTCGGCTTTGCAATTCGCGCTCGTGCACTGTAATTCACAAATTCATTGCAGACCCACAAAAAGCAGGATGTCTGAAAATCAAGTTTGATAGCCGCTTCCTAGGAAAGACTATAGTCGGCGTTTCTAGTTATTTTACTGCATTCCTTATCTCAGAACTAACTAAGCCTTGTACGCCTTAATTTAATTAAGTCAACTGACATATTAAGTTAACTTGGGGAACTTCATTCGAATCACGAGTTATTGGAACCGGATTGTAATGAAGCGATAAGTGATGACCGAATAAATTAAAAATTAAGAGGCAAGATTTTAAAAAATAAAGTAAACCAGGCGACCTTGTGATATGATTATGTCAGCTTATTGAGAAGCCGTGGTTTGATTCGTTTAATTTTCGAGATTTATGTTTAGTTTAAAGGAGCGCTTTTAAGCTAAACTTTATGTGGATGTTCTCAAAACAAATTCAAGTAACGTTAATGGCTAGGCATGTTAAAGGGAAAATGTACTAAAAAGAAACCCAAATCCGTCGAAAAACTCGCTTATTTTAGCTCATCGACAGCGGATATCATGTTTTTTCAGAAAATACATTTTCGTGAACCAATCTGTTGGCAAACTGCACACTCCCAGCTCCGAAAGGTCTGCAATCCAAATAACCATACGAAAGGCTGTTGTATCTAACGCTAGACATAATTTATAGCCACACACAAAGCGGTGTAATTTATAGAAATCCATAATTACGTTTCAATGTTAATCGTCTAATTAGTTTTGTGCTATTTCACTGCTGTGTCACTTATCACGTTGTCAGACTGGCATTACATAACATCTCATTTCCAATCGCCATAACAACCTTTCGTAACTTAACGATGGATACTCAATGCAATCTACTTAATAGATTATTACATAAGTAGCAAAAATAATTTTAATAAAACAAAGAGTTAAATCAGTTTAATAATCGGTTTTTGATGCAACAACTTTTATCACTCAAGGATCAGACGGCAATTGAGAGTTCCGGGTCAACCACTCAATATTAATGTCTCCAATGCTTCATGTTGAGTCATTGGCTGGAAAGATTATTAAACATCCGTGTCCTTGTCAGATACACTAGCATGGTTTTTGTTTTTGAAATCAATGAGTTTCTCTACAGATGAATCACTTTTGATAGCGTGTAGTTTGATTTTCTCAAGTGTTGAGCAACTATTATTAAAAATGACATTCATAATTTCTATCGAAATTACATCAAATAATTATTTAATTTTAAATAATAATTGTAAATTAAATTCATTAACTCATTAAAAGATGCATAAGTGTTAGCTCAAATAGTTCAACTTATTTGAAAGTGAATTTAGTCAATGTCCAGAGTAATCTGTATTATCCCAAACAAAATCTATTTGTTGTTTTATGAGATAAAGATGTGAGTCACGACTTGAAGTGAAATTCGACTCTTGGTCCGTCATTAGAAAGGAAGAGACATTGAGTTTTACTTCAACAAACCACTCGAGTTGAGGACATTCCTTAGACACATGAATGTTAGCTATTAATTCAACTATGGATGCTATTAACCAAGCAAATGACACATTTTTAATTAGAACTTTAATTTGAAATATTTAAGATGTCACATCTTTGGGAAAGTTTATACGTTAAATAAGTGTATCGAGAGCGACGCAGATTTTTTTTATTTATTACAGCGCTTTAGAAGTTGAAGCAGACGAGAATCGGCATCAGTCACTTCGCACTCGACAGATGTTCCGAGTCGAGGTTTCATGAGCAAATTTTAACAAATATGGAGAACTATCGGAAAATCGATAAAGTAGGAGAGGGTACGTACGGAAAAGTCTACATGGCTAAAGATTGTAGAAATGGGAAAACGGTGGCCTTGAAAAAGATACAATTGTTCGTCAACGCTTATTCATTCGACAGGATTGAACAGAAATAAACATTGAATTGGTGTCATTTGCACATTTAGGGGAATGGATGGAATTCCAATTACAGCCATAAGAGAAATAGCTTTGTTGAAAGGAATTAGTCATCAAAATGTTATTAGGTAACACCGATTGAATTTTTCAATTTTTAAATTTAAAAGGCGAACGAACATATATTTTTAGATTGCAGGATATACTTTCTTCAGACTGCAACATTTATCTAGTTTTTGAATATCTTGATTATGATTTGAAGAAATATATGGATAAATTTAGTGAAGGCCTTCCTCCAGCAATGGTCAAGGTAAAACATTTGGCCCATTTACAAAGTAGGAAGGTGTGATGCAAATACATTTGCTTTAATTGTCAGAATGACAGTCTTGACAACATCTACTTGGTTCTGTGCACATTTTAAATTATGCAGAGTTATATTAGGCAGCTCTTAAGAGGGATCGGATATTGCCACAATCACAGGATCATCCACAGAGATTTGAAACCTCAAAATGTTCTGATCGACAGAGAAGGCGACATAAAAATTGCAGATTTTGGTCTCTCGAGAACCATGGGAGTTTTGTCAGAGACGTTTACTCATGAGGTTGGTTATCAACATGAGTGAAATCTTTGAAGTTCTGGTGAATCATAAGTAACGACTCATGATCGTGATTTCGAGGTCGTGACCTTATGGTACAGATGCCCGGAGATCCTTTTAGGATCAAATTTCTATGGCTTCGGTGTTGATATTTGGAGTTTGGCTTGCATTTTTTCAGAAATGGTGAGCCTTTTAAAAATTTTCAACTTTTAGCACATTGTGTCACCTGATGGTTGCTTTGATCACAGGCACACAAAAAGGTTTTATTCAAGGGAGACTCAGAGATAGATCAGCTGTTTAAAATTTTCAGAATATTGGGTAAATACAATTTATTAGTGGGAATGGAAGACTGCAGATAGTATTAAGTGTATGGATTTGGTTGTGATGATGGTAAGGGATTTAATTTTTGTTCAAGGAACTCCGGATGAGAAATCCTGGCCGCACGTAGCATCATTAACGCACTACAACGTGTCGTTTCCTAAATGGGTACCGACAAACCTGAAGGTAATCCTGCCTCAACTGGGCAAAGATGCATTGGATCTCATTCAGGTCAGCAAGATCAAGACTGGTTGACTTTGAGTCATAAAATTCACATTTATTTAAAAGATTTATAATTCATAAAGTACTTAGCAAGTTGTTATTTTGATTTGATATGATTTCAAAGTTTTTACGGATGTAATCCACAGAGATCACACCATTATCTCTGTTAGAATGCATGACACCATTTTGGGGGTGCTAAGTATTGCATAATTGTGCTGCCCCCATGATGTGAGCCTTGTTTCTTTGTTATGCAAATAAGTAGTAGTTAAGTTTTGGTTAACTGTGACCCTCTCGTCACAACAGTTAGCATTTTTATCATCTTAGATAATTATTCTGAAATTAGATCACATCAAGTCGTTCAAGGCAGGCACATAATCAGCATAACATCGGCATAATGGCTCGATTAATTGCCATCTACTTAAAAGTGGCCAGTTGTTGAAAATCTGAATGAAAACACAAAACGGCAACAAATGGATAATCAGCATTTCAAACTTTTCAGGCAATGTTGAGCTGCAACCCAAAGACAAGAATATCTGCCAAAGATGCACTGAGCCACAAATATTTCAAGGAACAAATCCCTGTTCTGCAAACGGCCCAGGCTTCCTACGTTACAATCCTGTAGTCACCCGATCTTAAACCAAATTTATTTTTTCCAATTATTAGTAATAAAATTGCTTAAAAAGTAGGAATTATGACCGAACAAAACGAATGTGCAAATATCGTTCCAACAATAAACAATAACAAATCATTAATTCACAGAAAATAAATTGTCAGCAAACAAATTCATATTCAAAACAAGTCCATATCGACCAAGGCATCACTATGAACTCAACAACAAAAACAAATGGCATTATTTGGGAAAACCCGGGTGTATGGCAAAGTTAACGCCCGATAGACATGCATACCTCAGTCCTCGTCATTATCGTTTTAAATCCGTATTTTGGTCAGGAAATTCCAAAACAAAGTTTAGGGATTGTCTGCAGATGCTTTGCATCAAACGATAGTCTCTTCCACGGGAAGTGTGGGATCGTCGTCCTGGATCTGAGGGGGGTCGATGGCCTCCGACCGGTCCCCTGCCTCGTCCTGTCGGACTCCGCAGGATTCTGCTCCCGAGGAACTGCATTGAGGCCATGGAGCGCCCTCCTGCTCTTCCCTTGGGGGAGTACGGCCAAATTTGAAGATGTCTACGGACTTTTTTGAACTTGTACCTTCCTGTATCAGTGGAATGATAAGCCTTAGCAGAATGATTCACATTCTCCATAATAATTTATAACTGAAGATACAAATTTTAGCATGTTTGCACGTTCTGTGCCAGAAGATGTTGAGACTGCTTCGTTATTGATTTGGCAGATTTCGACATTCAAGAGCTGTTGCTTGGTTTAAGTTTATCAAGAGGATGAGGGTGGACCTACATGTGCATTAAGTATTTCTGCAACCCAAAAATATACCTCGTTAATTTCATTTGAAATCTTTCTCTTTCGTCGAGGTGGAAAGTCCTGAAATGGATGGCCGGTCATAAATGATATAATATCACAAATGATATAATATTACTCATAATAAAGGGAGAGTTTCATAAAGTACAATTCCCCAGTGTATCGCAAAGAATTGAAACATTCGGCTGAGCCGTGGCAAACTGACCGCCCTGACGTATTTCTTGAGATGGCTCGGCAAATGGAAGTAGCGACAGTTTTCCATGACGCAACTTCCTCTCATGTGGTTGAGACACACGGTCACGGTCTGGTCCGAATTGATGTGGACTTGCTGGCTCGGGTGGGCAAACTTACACTTCGTGTCTGGCCTATTGCAATCACCTCTCATAAATTCCCTGCACACCTTAGCAGATAATAAAGCAAGCACAAACAATTTACAATTTCATTTCTAAAGATATTTTTCTTGTTGTCAATTTGGTCAAATTTTATTTTTGAAAGATTTCTTTGTGATGTAAATGGATTTGATAAATTTTATAGGTGGACATTTTCACCCTAAGAATGATTACAATGAGGCACAGGACTGTATAATTTTCAACCAGCATAACTTAATTTAAATACTAATTGTGAGTTGTTCAATAATCATAATAAAAACGATTTTTATGCATGAATATTTGTACATGCATACCTCAATGATGTCATTCCTATGTGGAACATCAACAAGATTATCTTGGACCATAGCATCCAGTAGGTTGTGGCAGCTTTTCAGTGTGTCTGCCACTGAAGGGTCAAGGTTATCATGGCCCTCTGATTTGCCATACTTTAAAATTTTGTCCTGATAAAGAAAAATCACTGATTGATAAAGAAAAGGTAAGTCAAGAAAGAGGGAAATGACACATAATTCCTTAGATTCTATCTTCTGTGGAAAATTAGAAATACTCAGACACCTGGAAAATCAAGAGAAGCAATTACTGTCAATATGTTTAGCTGAGGAAGGAGGATGTTCATGACAGCTTGTTGCAGTTCTGCATTCCCCTCTTCGTCCTCAATTCCAAACTCTTTGCACAGCTTCTGATACTTCATGTCATCCACGACCTTATCACGTATATGCTTCGGTGGATGATAGTACTTGCAAGGTGGATCTTCTCTGTTACAGCGATTCTATGGCACAATAAATGGAAAGCTTTTATTATGGAGGTTAAGCAGTTAGGCTTCAGTTCAGAATGTCTTTTAAACAATAATTAAATCTAGGTTGATCTTTATGTAAAGTGTTTACAAAAGCTTTGGTAATTGTTCAATAACCTTAAGATAATCAACACAGCAAATTATTCTCCCGTTTGTGATTTCATGCTTTTGGGAGGGATGTGCAAACCTGCAGTATCTTTCATCTCGTTTGCATTTTTGGTCTAAATATTCTCTGCAAACCTCTACAGTTGGGTTTAAAGAGATCATATCTGAAATAGCCAATAGGTTGTGTTACTTCCAATGATTGGCATATTGCCATATTTTGGGGGAGCACTTTATAAATTATTTGATACATATGATAAGCTAATATTCGAGTACTTGTACATGCATACCTTACGTTTTAGGTCATCTAACTAAATAGGGTTACAAATCTGATTATCTAATCACCCATAAGTTTAATTTAACCTCCTACCTTCAACGTAATACTTCGTTATGGACGGTACCAAACATCAACTAACGACCGCCAGCACTAAAACCAATTACATTCTACGCTATCGAATAAAGGGAGCTATTATAAACACATTAAAACCATTTTTAAGGATGTGTTAGCTATCAAGAAATGTTTTGTATAACTTTTTAGTATAAAAATGAGATCCATCATTCAATAACTATTTTATTTAGAATATCTTTTAGTGGGTTAATTAATAAATAAGAATGTGATGGCTTTCGTGACTGACGATTAGAGGGATTATTGTCTTGTTTACTGCTACTCACAAAATTTACCGAACTAAAGTTACTTTGAATTAGGATATATTTGGTAACTATCCAAAGTTCAGAGATGAACATGAATTGCCAAAGCTAATAGCCACGGCAATTCTACTGTAATTAACTCTTCAGTGGCCTACAAAATCTTCGATTATCTTAGAAAATGTAAAGTTCACATAACAATAATTATGATTGGGTTACTGAAGGTAACTGAATGTGTAATAGAATAAGTAGATTAAATGTCGTTATTGTCTATTAATTATGTATGAAAGAAGAAAAGTGAGTGATTAATACCAAATGATCAATATAACTGGGCTTACAATCACAAAGGTCAAACAATAAATTTTAAGACTACCAAAATAGTGTTTATATGCTAGTTAAGTTGTCTGCTTTTGTAACATTATCCGAGTTTTGATTGCTTGTTTCACATTAGTTTATGGAAATGTTATATTACATATGATTACTAAATATCACAACTTGCTAATACTCTTTGCAAATGAATTTAAATGAATTCAATTTCAATGACTGAACTTTAAAATGGTGATGATAAAAATATGTAGCTAATTATATCTAATATATGCTCCGCATTTATTATTCTTAAACGATGCTACTACAAGGTAGCTGCAAAAACGCGAAAGGAATTCTTTATTTTTAGAGCAAAACATATACCAGAGATTATCTTTAATTAAAAAACATTTAACCTACTTTCTTATCACATATTTTTAATGCTTCATTCTCAAAATTATTTTAACTTAGAATAATTTACCGCCAGGCTTTACAATCGATACATTACTTTAAATTTAAGTAGATTATAAATAAGTACGTTAGTATTTTTATTTCAAACTAAATTTTATAAGAATATATAATTATTAAAAATCATAGGAAGTGACGCATAATAAAACAAACGCGTATCTTTGGTGGTCAATGGCTCCATGTGCCCTAGACTATCGGTTCAGTGGTTGATACACGCATATTTATTTTCCGCTTAACCTAAAGCTTGGTGTCCTTTTATTTTCCATAAAAAGGTGAGATTTAAAATTTTTATTGCTAGGAATGCTTTTTAGTTTTGCTTATTAATGCATTACATTCCGCCCCAGACATCTGCTTTATGAGCACATTTGATCGCCGCAATGCGGTATGAGTAATTGGGTCACCATTTTAACATCGTCCTGACAATTTTATTGCGCATGATATTATTACAATAATTCACGGATTATGTACGTTGCCCAACAATCGCCCCGGTTTTTAGGTCGGCGATCGCTAATTCTGGAATGAGATGCGGATTAAACGCGAGCTGTTACCACGTGGTATAAAATATTTTCGTCGATTTAGTTTCGTCATTGCGCAAGGCATATGCGTTGTGCATTGTAGCAAACTGACATGCGTTCGTAGTCGATCACGTGCCGCGTTCGTCATGGACGATTTTTAGGTAATCGATACTTTTTTGAAAGCTCTCTAAGGCGATATTTTTGTTTTAGCCAGACAATATGGAAGGCGAATTTAGTGAAGTCAAAAGGAGGGCGAACAATAAAGTCAATGAGGAAAAAATTAAAAAACATATGCTGAATGTCAGAGGAGCTGCTGATGGTCAGGATGACAGTTCCACCAAGGAGAATGCCCTTGCAAAGAACACTAAACAAGTTCCAATCACAAATAAACAAGTAGTCCCTAACTCAAATAACACAGCTGGATGTAAAACACAGAACCAAGAAAAGCCCAAGGTGTTTGGCAAGGACTTCCTTGAGGCACCCATTCCAAAAACAAATCCATGGAACAAGGCTAAACAAGATATGCCTTCTGACATGGAGGGCAGATCAGACCACAACGTGTCAGAAGTTGTGTGTTCCAGAAATACTAATGCTGCTGAAATTACAGAAGTAGAAAATACCACACATAGGAGCAGAGAATCGCACGAAATAAATTCTGATTCAGAAACTGCCAGAAAAACTTACACATCTCCGACAAAGGGCAGAGCCAGCCAGAAAAGTGCTGAGACTGGGATGGTTCCAGCACACAATTCACACCAAGCATATAATCCTGCAAACAAAAGTGAGTTTGATACGATTGCTTTGTGTTTTAAATCTGATCTTTAATTTTTCTTCTTATTTCCCATCAGCATCTACTAAATCCAAGTTCTGGGATAAAAAGAACAAAGAACAAAAAGTAAGGACCGGTGATTATTGCAAGATGTGAGAATAGTTTTTTTTAAGCAGTTTCATTATTTTCAGCTACAACAAACAGACTTGAACGACTCTGCACAATGGCCAAGCTTAGAATATTTAACTGTAAGTGAAACATGATTGTTTGATTCTCAAGCATCAGTCAGTCATGGCTACTGATCGTCTGCAGGATAAAAATAAAGAACCGATCGCTGCCCGACCCAAATGCCCCCAACCTAAAGCCGAGGAATCCAACAACGAATCGGATGCAGACTCTCAAACGAAACCGGACAGTCCTACCGGCGACGTAATAGATAACGTAAACAGTCAGTTGGCCGCGAAAAAGAGTGAGTTTTATATTCGCACGGCGTTGTCAGGACACGTTAAGTATTCTAATGCTATTCTATGTTTGATCAGAAAACAAGCAAAAATGGGTTCAGCTCCCCATCGAAATGAAAACCGAAAGGAGAAGGGGTTCGGGTGGGAACAGAGGCAGGGGCTCTTCGAGGCCTCAGTATTATGAGGACCAGCAGAGAAGGAATAACAGGCCGACCTACAGAAGGCCAAACAGGGTCAGGGATGGCTCTAGACAGGGAGAAGAAACAGATTCCAGAGGTAAGATTGTCTTATGGATGACATATATCGACTGTATGTCCTGTCAAGAGTTTCAGTAAAATCGTTCTGTTTTAGTGGATTACATGGTTGATTATTGCAACTTGACAGTTGACGAGACTGAGAGGAATCACGTCCAGACGGGACCAATTCGTGGAAATTCTTTCAGGGGCAGAAGAGGAAGGGGAAGAGCAGGTTACCCAAGGATCCAGAGGGATTCAGGTAGCCTTCCAATAGGTCAGTTTAAATAGATATTTGAATTTGTATCTCAGAAGGCATTTCATATTGTGCGATGACATTTTAGAAGAGTCTGCACAGCCGTTCTTTGCTCCGATCTTCGTTGCCGACGAAGCGGACGAGCCCGCTGCTGCTCTGCCAGAGGCCAGACCGGAGTTTGGCCAAGCTGCCAGTCCCCAGGAGAACTACTTCGAGAATAGAATCAAGAATCAAATGTGAGCGGTGAATTTGAAGTCTAGACATAGGTCGACAGGGGCGATGATAAAAATGGATTCGTTTTTGACAGAGAGTATTACTTCAGTGAGAAGAACTTGGAGAAGGATTCTTACCTGAGGCACCAGATGGACGAATCCGGCTGGGTTGACGTGAACCTCGTTTGCGCATTCCCGAGAGTGAAGAGCCTCAGCGAGGAGAGGGAGAGCGTCGTTGCGGTAGGCGGTCGACATACTTTTGCGGAACCGGTCGTACGCTCGTTTGCGGTCGCCAGAGACTCTCGTCTCGTTGCGGTAATGTGCTAGTAGAAGAGGCATCATCGAATGTGTTTGTTTTTAAAGGCCGTGAGGAAAAGTTCTGCAGTGGAAGTGTCCGAAGACGGTCAGAAGTTGCGTGCGGCAGTGGAGCCTCAGAGGTGGCCGTTGAAACCTGGCGTGGAGATCACGGACGCTCACATTCCCAGGTGGAAGGCTTTGAGCAGCAACTCTAAGCTCAAGGCAGATGCCCCGGTATTTATACCAGGACAGCAGTACATTCCCATGAGTTGTAAGTCTTAGTTCTTTGACCGATTTGGTTGATGACCCGATTACCGGCAGTTACTACACTGTAGTTAATCTTTCTCCCTGTTCTAAAACTTTGTCATGGTTTTTTATTTCAGGTGCTACTGCAACACCCAAGTCTCACGTGGATTCTGCAGAAGAATCCATGCACAAACAGATCCCTTCGGAGACCTTCCACCTCGGGAGGACCGAAGATAAGTAGAGATTTCAATAGTTGTGTAGTGTCGCTAGCCCAGTCGTGTATGAATGAATGGAAGGTGTGTTGTGTTTTTAAAAAAAGTTTAAAAAAAATATGATGATGATATGATGAATGATCGTCAGATGTTGTCGATGAGAAGAGAAAATGCCCCGATGCAAGACGTTTATAGAAAAGAAAATTTTTGACAATCTTGAAGAATAGGACGATGCAGAGTGATTGTTCGAATGAATGGCGAATGATGTTTTTGATCTCCAGTCGGCAGAACGTTATCTAACGAGAAGCCCGTGAAATTACCAACGAAGTATGTGATGATGACCGATCGAGACGGTTTAGAAGCTTTGCCGAGGAGAACTTATCTGAGCATCCGCGAGTTGGTTTCACGAGAAGACGCTGCCAAAAGTTCTGCCTCGTGCGATCGTCTTTTGTAGTTGTTGACAATAAAATCTTGGGCTCGTGCATTTGTGCAGTGGCGTCGCAACGTGACGGCAAACTAAACGTTTACGAGATCATGTCAGCGTTTGTGCCTTCGATAGTATGTCGAGGAGCGCGTCTTCCGCTCCGACGCGTCCCGTTTTGTTTTCGCGCTTTTTTCTTCTCTCGACTCGTCGCCGGTTTCGATTTTGCGTTCGCACGCGGAGTGCCGGACTGCACGGACGTAGGAAATCATTGCGTGTATATTTTAACTTGCTCAACGGCGTGCAATTCTTTCCGACGGTTCTCGTTCTTGCCCCTGTCCTCGCCGCTGCAAAGGGCCGCGAGCGAAGTCGTTAAGCTCGGGTCTCTCTCGTCAATCGATCGTGTTTGAACTGGTTACGTGCTCTAAACTAATTACTTAACTACGTTATTTTGAAGTCGTGGAGTTGTAAATGTTAATTTCCGTTTTCGTCGTGCCACTGCTGTCCGTCGTGTTCGCAGTCGTCGCCGGAGGGAACCGTGTAAATACGTGCAGACGGATGTCGAGGATTTTTAACCCGAACGTGCTTCTAGTGGTCCTATTTATTGCAATTAGGATGATGACTCCAATGTAAATAAGACTTCGGTTCATAGACGATCACTTTTTTTTAGCAGAGAGCGTCGAGGTGTCGGCAGAGTAGGGGGTCCGGGGTCGTCCGATCTCCCCCTGTAAATTTTTAAGATTATAACTCAAACTTGGTGGTGATACTAGTTACTGAGACTTAAGCAACGACCGTGACGTCGAGTTCGGAACACGTACGCGGGCAACGCAATCGTCACGAACCGTCGCACCCTCGGGTTTGCGTCGTACCCGTTTCAACTCGCCATTTTTGTCCCAATTTAGTGATGGTAATTTACCACGTTCTCGACTTTCAACATTGGTTTAAAATAAAAACGTGGTCGGTCACCACAGCTCGGCTCTGTTTTGTTTGTTTTTTTTGTCGTCCAACGTTTATTAGATTATAATAATTAATTAGAAGTTAGTTCTTGGCGACTTATTTTGTTAAACGTTATTGCTAGGTGTGAGTCTTTTAAGACGAAGAGTGTTGATTGACGTCTTCATCCTGGTTAGTCATCAATCAACTGGGGGAAGACTAATTGCTCTTCACTGATTGGACAGAACGTCTGCAGGGAGCTATCTGAAAGTTAGACTGTTTCTTTAAAGTGAATTTTTAAAAACAGAATTTGCCAGAATATTTTGGGATTGCACAGTGAGTTATTGAGATGATAAATCAATGGATACGTGATAATGGATGGGATGGGTCATTCCTTACATCCAGTAGTCTTTCCTTCATCTGCTCCAAGGCTTCCAGCTTCTCCGCTGTGAACTTTCTCCTCATTCTCGTCAGTTCTTCTGCCTGTTTGGAAAATAAAGTTAAATATCATATTTTGATGAATGCTTAGGCATCATAACTAAAGACGTCGAAATAAAGGTTTGATTGAGACTAAGATATTTGGAATCATTGTGAAGTACACGCCTGTGAGGCACCTTATCGTGTTTCAACTGTTCCATGAGCGTCTCTTTGGTCCTGCACTCGTTACGTGCTTCTGAGAATCGACGCATCAGATGTTCCACCATGTTCTTCAGGGTTCTCTTGGAGAGTTTTGTTTATAAAATCGTTTACTGATGTAGTAAATCTAGCTTGAAAAGTGCTGAAAACGCCTGACTATTGGTTTGAGGTTGGTGTACGATGGAGTTTGAAATATTTCGAAGAATCGAATAAATTAGTGGAGAAATATGAAACGACATTTTACATTTTGTTGTAACTTACCATTTCAACGACGACATTACCGCCGTCACTGTTTATTTCGCCCGACACCTCTTCTGAGGAGACGAAGCTGTGGTTTAGATTTTAGAAAGTTTAAAAAATACAGAATTCAAATTTAAATTAATTACATTTAACTAAATTAAATTCTATTTAAATTGTCAATTCGAAAGGTGAAGGGTAGTGAACCTATCGTCGTCTTTCAGAGCAATCAGCATTTCGTAACTCAAGATTTCCATGTCGGTTCTGAGTTCTTTAAAAATATTTTCTGTTTTTCTCTCAAATTCCCTTGTCTTAAGAGATATTGTCTCTCTAGAATTTTGGCAGTCCTGACGTAAAGTTTGCAATTTCTATTCTTTATAAGTTAAATAACAAGTAATTACTAGAAAATAGGTAATACTATTAGACCAAAATTTTGAGAAATATTCAAACTTTGACAAAGTGTGGACAGCACCCAATAATAACCACATTATATCACATTATATTAATAATATAATTATTAATTATTATATAATAAATTTATTATTATTGTAAAATTGTAATTAATGTTTAATAAGAGCATTATCATAACCACCTGGATGAGTTTTTTCAGCTGTTTGATCTCAGCATTCTTTCTGTCTGTGACCTCCAATAGTTCAAGGTCGTGTTCCTTCTTCATCTTCTCCATCTTGATCACGTGATCTCGAGCCACCTCGGATACTTTTAGCTGGGTCGTCAGGCTCTGATAGAATGTTGACCGGAAGTGATTTTTGTTATTAAAAAACATTGGTCTGTCAATTTAAAACTTAAAATAGAGAATATTCATTACGGGGCAGAAATTTTATTTTATTTTCAGAATATTTATTTTTATATTTCACAGTTTTCCATTGCTACAATCATCATTGTCATCGTCGTGATGATCATCGTCATCATCATGATTATCACCAACAACACCCTGCCAACATCGCCATCGTCGGCATCATTATCATCGTCATCGCCATTATCATGATTATCACCAACAACACCCGTCAACATCGTCGGCATCATTATCAAGGTAAAGGAAAATGGCTACAATATCATTGAGTTGTCTCTTCCAAGAAAAGGCGTTTTGCTGACATTGTTGTTTGACGTCCTCCAAGTCTTTCCGTAACTGGAGTTTGCTGGTTTCCAGTGTCGCTCTGAAGGAATGATTGTAATATTTTAATAATTATATTAAATTAAAATAGCGTGATTATCTTTATAATATTATTAAAAATATTTATTATTTAGGTATTTATTATTATTATTATTATTTGAAAATACATTTTATTTCTGTAATAAGCTTCCCGCTCTTCCAACTGAACTTGAGCAGACGACAATTGCTTCCGCGGCTCTTGGAAGTCGTTGGCTTCAGTTTGTCTTCTCTTGGAATAAAAGGATTTATTTTTGAATTTAATTTAATAATTTGTTTAATTTAAGCTAGTAATTGAATTAATTAATATTTAAAACCTGTTTAAAATGGAACTTTTGCTCGTTGCAAAAGACGAGTTTTTCAACCATGTTTTCCAGTTTTGTCAGCTTCTCCATCCAATCATCTTTCCCCTGTGCGCTACATGAATTCATACGTTATAATTTTTGTTTAAATTTTGAGAAAACATTTAGAAATTATAATGACGTTTCAATAAATATTAAATTGAATTCCATAATATTGTTGGTAAGTCATACAATTATTATAAAAATTATAAAATTATTGCAAGAAATAAAATAATTCTGTTAGGCGATTCTGTCGATCGATGTTGGATATTTGTTTGGATAAACTTCCAAAAATTGAAGCTCTTACATTTCATTCATTTCGGCTGTTTGGCAGAACTGGTCAGACTCTAACAAATCGAATTCGTTTATAAATTATTGGCGGTGAAAATAAATTGTTTAAATATGTTAACAACATATGCCGCTACTCAAACTTCTAGTGAATCATCATCATCGTCGTCGTCATCATCATCGTCGTTGTCATCATCATCATCATCACCACCACCATCATCATTATTTTAATTAATAACGTATAGAAACCCAACTCTTTCTCCTGGCAATGGAAAAGAGTTCCTCATCACGTGCCACGATTGACCTTTTGAACTCCCTTTCAAGGTCATCCGTTTTGATCGATTCAAGGTCGTCATAATCTTTCAGTGCCGCTAACAACGACGCGGTACATTGATAAACATCAGTGACGGAAATTATTTCAAAACATAAATTTAAATTTAACACATAATTTGTCGTTTAATATTATAATAATTTATAATATTATAATAAGATCATCATAATTTGTATAATATGATATTCTTAAACTATCGTCAATTTAAAGTATATTAAAATATGTCTCATTTCCACAGAGCATCATAAAGAATATTTTCCTATTTTCAGATTATTAACATTTTACCATGTTATTCAATTTATTACTATTTATTTTTTACCAGAAATATAATAACAAATTATGCTTGGATTTTCTGACATTTCATACGTAAATGGTTTTAAATAATTCGTGAACGAATGAAATCAATTTTAAAACAACTTGTTGCATCCGAAGATTGGTCACGTGTTGACCAGCGTGATAGGAGCCTGACAACAAAAGTGCGTGAGCCCTAACTCAGGAAACCGATCAAAATGCAGCAGTTCCACTGAACCAAATTTAAAAATTAATACATCAAACGAATCATGAAACTATCCTCTACAATTTTCGTCCTTTACATTTTCTTGCAAATCCACCTATTTTGTTCACTATGTCAAAAACGACATGGACCCTTCCGCTTCATGTTGAGTCAACTTCGAACTCGAAAAGCATCAGTTCCACCGAATCAAATTTAAAAAATTAATATATCATACGAATCGTGAAGCTATCCTCTACAATTTTCGTCCTTTACATTTTCTTGCAAATCCACCTATTTTGTTCACGATGCCAAATACGACATGGAGTCGGAAGAAATGACCTAGTTACAAGTTGAGGAAAAATCGCTAGCCGGCGATTATTCTAAACTCGAAAAGCATCAGTTCCACCGAATCAAATTTAAAAATTAATATATCATACGAATCGTGAAGCTATCCTCTACAATTTTCGTCCTTTACATTTTCTTTCAATCCACCTATTTTGTTCACTATGTCAAAAACGACAATGGACCCTTCCGCTTCATGTTGAGTCAACTTCGAACTCGAAAAGCATCAGTTCCACCGATCAAATTTAAAAAATTAATATATAGCATACGAATCGTGAAGCTATCCTCTACAATTTTCGTCTTTACATTTTCTTGCAAATCCACCTATTTTGTTCACGATGCCAAATACGACATGGAGTCGGAAGAAATGACCTAGTTACAAGTTGAGGAAAAATCGCTAGCCGGCGATTATTCTAACTCGAAAAGCATCAGTTTCCACCGAATCAAATTTAAAAATTATATATCATACGAATCGTGAAGCTATCCTCTACAATTTTCGTCCTTTACATTTTCTTGCAAATCCACCTATTTTGTTCACTATGTCAAAAACGACATGGACCCTTCCGCTTCATGTTGAGTCAACTTCGAACTCGAAAAGCATCAGTTCCACCGAATCAAATTTAAAAAATTAATATATCATACGAATCGTGAAGCTATCCTCTACAATTTTCGTCCTTTACATTTTCTTGCAAATCCACCTATTTTGTTCACTATGTCAAAAACGACATGGACCCTTCGCTTCATGTTGAGTCAACTTCGAACTCGAAAAGCATCAGTTCCACCGAATCAAATTTAAAAAACTTAATATATCATACGAATCGTGAAGCTATCCTCTACAATTTTCGTCCTTTACATTTCTTGCAAATCCACCTATTTTGTTCACTATGTCAAAAACGACATGGACCCTTCCGCTTCATGTTGAGTCAACTTCGAACTCGAAAAGCATCAGTTCCACCGAATCAAATTTAAAAAATTAATATATCATACGAATCGTGAAGCTATCCTCTACAATTTTCGTCCTTTACATTTTCTTGCAAATCCACCTATTTTGTTCACTATGTCAAAAACGACATGGACCCTTCCGCTTCGTGTTGAGTCAACTTCGAACTCGAAAAGCATCAGTTCCACCGAATCAAATTTAAAAATTAATACATCAAACGAATCATGAAAATATCCTCTACAATTTTCGTCTTTTACATTTTCTTGCAAATACACTTATTTTGTTCACGATGCCAAATACGACATGGGGTCGGAAGAAATGACCTAGTTACAAGTTGAGGAAAAATCGCTAGCCGGCGATTATTCTAACTCGAAAAGCAGCAGTTCCACTGAACCAAATTTAAAAATTAATACATCAAACGAATCATGAAACTATCCTCTACAATTTTCGTCCTTTACATTTTCTTGCAAATCCACCTATTTTGTTCACTATGTCAAAAACGACATGGACCCTTCCGCTTCGTGTTGAGTCAACTTCGAACTCGAAACGTAGCAGTTCCACCGAATCAAATTTAAAAATTAATACATCAAACGAATCATGAAACTATCCTCTACAATTTTCGTCCTTTACATTTTCTTGCAAATCCACCTATTTTGTTCACGATGCCAAAAACGACATGGAGTCTCGCGCCCATCTTATATTTTCGAGATTATAAGAAAATCTATTCACTTTAGAAGTCCCAACTTCGGCTTTATCATTCGTACTTCTTATTATTAACCTGTTACCTGAATTATTTTAAATTTCATTTTTTTCATAATTTTCGAAATTGAGAAAAAGAGCCTATAGGGCGCAAACTCGAGTCAACTCGACATGATCGCCGAACTCGATTCTCAAAAGTTGCGATGATCTGTTATTTCCAATTTACTCTAAAACCACAGCATATTTGGAGCCGAAAATTTGGTAATGAAGAGATACATTATTAAGACATAACATGTCTGAAAATGGGGTCAGAAAACCGTCTTAATACATTAATTCGAGACTTAAAACGAATCGCGTCGCTTAATTTTAATTCAGAAAACTCGCTATTATTTTAGTCTTTTCGGCCAAAAACTTCCATTTAACGTTTGTTAAGTACTTTGAAAAGTATTTCAAAAGCTTATTTGTACTAAGATGCATGACATTTAAAAATTATGAGAATGAAAATAAAGGTTTATGTTTCCTAATTTCGTTAATATTAAATTTCAAGTAAAATCAATTTTAGAAGAAAAACATTACTGACAATTAAATCTTTATTTTGAGTTATATAATATTAGTTTTGAATAAACTTCATATTTTTAAATTAATCAGGCCGGTCCCCCGACGAATTGTTTTCAAAACACGCCAGGGGTCGTCTGTAAAGAACGTTTGCAAAATTGCTCATTTTTACCACAAAACTTCGCTATTGATAGCAAAATGAACTTTTTGAAGATAGTTTATCACACATTTTATCAAACTTTAGGTTTTTTAGAATTTTTAGAGTTTCGCGTCCATTTTATATTTTCGAGATTATAAGAAAAACTATTCACTTTAGAAGTCCCAACTTCGGCTTTATCATTCACATTTCTTATTATTAACCTATTGCCTAAATTATTTTGAATTTAATTTTTTTCTAATTTTCGTAATTGAGAAAAGAGCCTATAGGGCGCAAACTCAAGTCACTGGACTTGCTCGCCGAACTCGATTCTCAAAAGTTGCGATGCTTTGTTATTTCCAATTTACTCTAAAACCACAACAAATTGGGAACCGAAAGTTTGGTATCGGAGAGATATATGATTAATACACAACATATCTGAAAATGGGCCCAGAAAACCATCTCAATATATTAATTTGAGACTTAAAATGGATCGCGTCCCTTCATTGAAATTCAAATAACTCGATATTATTTTAGTCTTTTTTTTCAAAAACTCTTACTTAATGCCTACTACATTACTGGAAATGTATCAAAAGCTTAGTTAGACCGAAATCTATGACATAAATGAATTTCAAAGTTATTGTTGCTGTAATTTAAAGTTTGTTTGATAACTCCATTATTAATGCATTTCAAACTACGCCGGTTTTTTGAAAATATTACTAATAATTAAACCTTTATTTTAACATATCAATTGCTGGTTTTTGTTACAACTCCTATTTCGCAAATTTTAGTAGGTGAAATCATTGAAATTAGGCAGTAGTAGGCAGCTTTTCAAATGTAACAGCTTATAAAAATACAGTTGCTTGATTAGGGAGGGTTCTGGGACTTTTAAAACTTGCTATTTGACTCAAATTTGAGTTTGCCCGCAAGAACAATGGCGGACAATTGTTTATTTCGGGCACTCAGCCAGTTAGAAAGATGCGAAAGATAAATTCAGGCATTAATTGTGGTTTTCATATAAAACCCTTAGTACTTGTGCAATTACTCATTGAATATTTTCTCCTGGATTAATCAGAAACTTCCCCCAAAGTTATTATCATTTTAAAATCTTGGAGCTAAAATACTTTAAATATTTTTAAACAAAGGCTATCATTGAGCCTGCTTCATTCATGAACTCAAACAGGTTTATAAATATATATGTATTGTTTTTTTAAATTTTTATTTATTTATCATTAAAAATTATTTTCTGATCCACTTTGTTGTCGTGTTCGTATGACGCTGGTTATTTACTTCATTATTTCAGGTCCGCCCTAATCACATGCAAATCACACCTCCGTCCTATGATTGGCTGTATGCAAATAATTATTTTTGTTTATTTTCTGATCCACTTTGTTGTCGGGCTCACGCATTTTGTTGTCAGGCTCCTATCACGCTGGTCACGTGTTGTTCCTATCCGAGATTCGAAACGGAAACATTCCTATAATTTGAATTTTAAAAACAATTCACTGAAATTAATTCGAATAATCTGTTAAATTGGCTTTGAAATCTTTTACTATCAATAAAATTTTAAAAAATTAAAATAAATTTCAAAGGCCCATTGCAAAACCTTTAAGCATTAAAAATGAAAAAACAGGAAGTAGAAAAAGTCACGTGACACGTCACAAGACAAGATGAAGTCATGTGATGGAAAAATCCTAACTAAACTATCTAAGAAAGAGATTCAAAAAAATTGTTACCTTTTCATTCATTGTTCAGGGATTCTTTAATAAGTTTGAGTCTTTTGCAGAAGAATTTTTCGATTTACAGTCAAATTTGAATTTTTGGCTCGAATTTCCAGGACGTATTTAATTAAAAATTGAGTTTATTCCTTCGTCATTCATTCGTTTATTTGTTCTTCCAATCATTTTTAGTTGGTCGTCCACGTTGAAACCGATAAAATAGGACGACGGTTGCTTAGCAACGGCTGATAGCATAAAGCTATTGTTGATAAGTTGATAAATATCAACGGAGGTTCTAATGTAATCTGTAACTTGATATTCACGATATCCGGCTAATATTATTAAATAAGAATAAAAAGAATTAATAATATTGGCAGTCATTATTAATCATAAGTATTTATAATATTACAGTATCTTCTTAAGGAAGGA
The DNA here is from genome assembly GCA_034509925.1 of Hirudinaria manillensis. Classification (NCBI taxonomy): domain Eukaryota; kingdom Metazoa; phylum Annelida; class Clitellata; order Hirudinida; family Hirudinidae; genus Hirudinaria; species Hirudinaria manillensis. The sequence continues at coordinate 2,111,799 of CM067535.1, read as the reverse complement.
TGTTATCATGTTTAGCTTTCAGTGGATCAACTTTCAACTCATGTTTTCCATGAGATATCCTCGATTGAACTGTCATAAACCAACAACTGCTTGAAGACTTGTTTTTTCGACTTAAAACAAACGTTTCAAGTCTAATTTTGTCTAATTACGTTGCCAAATAATTATTTTTCTTTGTTCTTGAAAGAAAAAGTTCGAAATGGCGGAAGGTTTAAGACACCGGGGTACCGGGTCAAAATTAGGACTGCACCTGTGCGATAGGTGTGAAAAAGACAATGCTGAAGTGATGAAAAAGCTATTAAATTGTTGTAAAATTGAAGAACATGTTGACGAGTTGAGTACCGAAGTAAAAGAAATAAAAGACATTCTGAAAGTCAAAGTTGATAAGGAAGTCTTGATTGAAATTCGCGAAATCAAACAGATGCTGCAAGAGAAAGAACTGAGGCTAACTGAACTGGATGTATATAAGGTTGAGATGGCTGAACTGACAAACAAACTGGATGAATTGAAAAAATGTGCAGTAAAATGACTGAAATTGAAGTAATGCTAAAAGGAAAATGCAACTGAAACTGTCTAGTCCAAAGCTCCATTAAAAAATAGAAGAAAACAACAAGCTACAAAGGATTGGTCAAGTTTATTTAAAGACAAAGTAGAAGTAATGGTGACTGATGTCAAAAAGTCTGTGGTTGATACTAAGACAAACCTTGAGCTCAATACTGAGAGAACACGAAGGAAAAATAACATAGTTGTTTACAATGTCCCAGAGAATGAGAACAACTCCAAACTAAAGGATAAAGAAACATCCTGAGGCTTCTGAAGGAGATCACCACTGTGGATATGGAGAAGGAAGTCATCGAAATCTTCAGGATGGGAAGAAGAACAGAATTAATTCAAAGCCCTAGACCAATACTTGTCAGATTTCAAAACCAATTCCAAAGGAACCTGGTACTGGAAAATTGTTATAACTCAAGAAGCTTGAAGCTTTCAACAAAATAATCCTGTGCCTAGGACCTATGCAAGGAAGACCGTGAGGAATGCAGAGACTACTGATGAACAAAAAGGTGAAATTGATTCAAAAGGTGATAGCAGTAAATGGATTGTCAGAATAAGAGGGGAGCCGGAACTTCCACGTTGTCGCATATAGAAGGCAAAATTTGTAGATTTGCCCAATTCAAGTTTTCTCAGACCAGTGGATGGAACAACACTAGAGCATCAGAATTTAGAGACTTTGCCCAGCCCCAACCCCACGGCATTTACTCATAGCAATCCGGAGTACTCAAAACCAGGCTACCATTCAATTTGTAGTGAAGAAAATTTCGATTATGATTTCTCACCTGATAATTTATTTGACTTATCTCTTTTATGTGACAATATCTACACATCACCCTCTCCCCTACCAAGGACTGAAGATAAATTTACATTCCTTCATTTAAATTGCCGCAGTATCATTAATAAAGTGCATGACATACAGCTTCTCATAGAACAATGCGAGGCCAGTATAGTTGCACTAACAGAAACTTGGCTAAATGAAAATAACGAGGGCTCTGTTTCTATTGCAGGTTATAATTTTATTTCTAAATGTGCTGATGTAGATAGGGGAGGAGTTGTTGGATTTTTTGTTTTCTGATAATATTTTGTTTAAAGTTGTTGAATTAGAAACACTTAATATTTCTGTTATCTCTTTCGAGATTTTATTTTTAAAGGTTGTTCAACACGTAAATCTGTGGATATTTATGTTGGAGTTGTATATAGACATCCAGATTGTAATATGAATCAATTTAATTTGGAGTTTTTTTCAGTTTCTTAAATTATTTTGCTAATAGACTTATTTTCATACTTGGGGATTTTAATGTTGATCTACTAACAGCATCTACTCATAAATCATCATCTCAGTTCTATAATAATGTTGCATCCTGCTCTTGTTACCTGTTTTTACTAAACCTACCAGAATTACTCCTACCTCTCAAACTACAATTGACAATATCCTGACAAATTTTCCTCTCCATAATTGCTTATCCAAAATCCTGATAGTAGATATTTCAGATCACTTTCCTATATTTTCTACAGATTCCTATAAAATGTGATCGAGCAAATACAAAGCTTGGACAATATAGACAGATTAACACCCATTCCAAAAATAAATTTCAAATGCACTTACATTATGTGACTGGTCTTGTGTATCAAATCATTGCATAAATGATGATCCCTGTTCGGCTTACAAAGAAATTTATTTCTATTTACTTAACTCTATACAATGAAGCTTTTCCCCTAGTGCCTGACCAACATAGGCCAATCAGAAATTTCAAACAAACCTTGGATGAATGCATCCCTGCTGAAGTCTTCCAATACAAAAAATAATTATATAGAACTTTCCTTCAATACCCCACAGACCAAAATAAACTGGCCTTCGTTAATTTCAGAAAATGCTTTTAGGAAATCCAAATTAGCTACTAAAAAGGCATATTATGATAAACTCTTTATAAAACATAAATCCAATATGCACAGAACCTGGGATATCATTAAATCTTTGATGGGATGTCAGACCAGTACCAGAAATAACTCTGGTTTCTTTGTGAATGACAATGGTGATTTGCTTACTCCACATGAAACTGCTAGCCAATTCAATCGCTATTTCTCTGGTATTGGACAGAACATTGCCAGCACTATTCCCACAACAGACAGGAACATCTCGGATATGCTGAGTGGATTTTCCCAATTACAGTCCATGAGTCTCACACCAACCAGTCCTTTCGAGATCCATCAAATTTTCCAGTGCCCTCAACAAATCCCATAGTTGTGGTGTCGATGACATAGACCCTTGCATAGCACATGAATTTATATCACTAGTAGCAGATCCTTTATCTTCTATTTTCAATTCCTCCTTCCGTACTGGTCTCATCCCAAAAGAACTTAAATCTGCTAAAGTTATACCTCTCTTCACATCAGGTGAGCAGGACAAGGTTGAAAACTACAGGCCCATATCTATCTTACCATACTTTTCCAAATTTTTAGAAAAAATTGTACATTCCCCGACTATATGATTACTTTGATAAATTTAACCTACTTAATGATTCTCAATTTGGTTTCAGAAAGAATCATTCAACTTATATGCCTCTATTGTTGCTTCAAACTGATGTTTTTACATTGCTTTTGATGATGGTGATGTTGTATTGGCTTTGTTTCTTGATTTACAAAAGGCTTTTTGATACTGTTAATCATCAATATTGCTTCGTAAGCTTGAATTGTATGGTGTCAGAGGTGTCGTTTTGTGTTGGTTTAAAAATTATTTGTGTGGCAGAAGTCAAAGGGTTATGTTTAATGGTGTGTGTTCTTCTGATGTTCTTATTGATTATGGTGTTCCTCAAGGTTCTATACTGGGTCCCCTTTTATTTCTTATTTATATTAATGATTTTCAATGTTCTTCTGATCTTTTCAAAGTATTAATATATGCTGATGATATTGTTATTTATACATTAGGGAAAAACATAAATAGTCTTATTACTTTATTCAATAATGAATTAACTTTTTTGAAAAATTGGTTTTGCGAGTAATTGCTTATCTATCAATGTTTATAAATCAAATTTTATGGTTTTTCACTCTTCCAGAAAGTCATTGCATGTAACTCCTCTCTCTACATAGATAAGTTTTCCCTAAATAGAGTCACAAGTATTAGATATTTAGGGATCACAATAGATGAACACCTTTCTTGGCTAAACCATATATCTTATTTACAAATCGCATCTCAAGAAATATTGGAATAATATCAAGGATACGGCCTTTTATCAACACAAAAATAGCACTTTCATATTATTTTTCACTTGTCTATCCCTACCTAACTTACTGTAATATCATATGGGCTTCTACTTACAAGACACACTTACATCAGTTATCATTATTACAAAAACGGATTGTGCGTGTCATTTTCCTGTTGCCGCCTCTATCATCGACTGTCCCTCTGCTTTTACAAACAATAATTTACTAAGTGTAACCCAAATTCATGACTTACAAATTGCCCTTTTTTTAGTTTATGTTTGCCTACAACTTCAATTCTATTCCTAAAATATTTTCAGATTTTTTCATACCAAGCAATACCTATAACAATCCTTCTATTTCTTACGTAAACACTCACGAATACAGTCCTACCTTTGCTAATCTACTTTGAAATTATTTTCTATACAATGTTATGGGCCAAGATTATATACTTCAATTCCAGATTCAGTTAGGGAATTAACTTGTTTTCATTCATGTCCTTTTGAGTTATTGTTTCTGTTGTTTAAGAAATTGTATAAGTCTCATTTAGTAAGGGTTGTTTGAATTTACATGGTTGTATTATATATATTATGATTTTTAGGGCCAGTCTGTTTAGCGGAAGCTTGCGCTTCCTTAAGACTGACCCTATGAGTTTATTTTGTATTTTAAGTTTAAATTGTTTCGTTGGTGTACATAATTGTTTGTTCAATTGTTTGTTCAATAAACTCTAAACTATAAAAAAAAAAAAAAAAAAAAAAAAAAAAAATGCACAGACCATGACGTCTTCAAATTGATTGGCTGATTGATTTATATACGAGCACGTGATGCTTTATAATAATTTCAAAGATAAATCAACTAAACGCTGCTAGTATAATAACTTATGACTAACGCGTAAGAAACCGCAATGTCTCTCCTGGTCTCAGAGTAGTGGATTGTTCATGTCAAGTTTACTGTTTTTTCTGAAATATATTTTATACTCACTGCCGTCTCATAGTCATGAAGAACAATTGAGTCAGAATAATGGCAAACTATCTGTATTTTCCTCACAGTTTAAACTCCTGTAAATTTGAAGCCAAAGCAACAAAGGCACAAACTTATTACATGGTATTGTCTACCAGTCAGTCGGAACAATGACAAACTATCTGTATTGTATCTATCATTGACTGGGCAAACTAGTTGGAGTTAATTTTTATGTCATTCATCGTAATAAATTGATAAGACATTTGACTTTAAAATTTGTCTATTGTTTTATTAAACAACGACATGATCGAGGAAATTTTCCATCAGGAAATCAAGGGATGTTTGCGGGGATAAATGCATCACTTTAAACAGGGATGGTTGCAGTATTCTTCATCAAAATCCCTTAAATTCTATGTTCGATTACGAGAGTTTTTTTTGAGCAACTTGGTTACATAACCGCATATTTGCATAAAAATACTTTGATGAATGTTTTTATTTAAAAATTAACTTGTTAATTTGTCATTCTTATTTTGTATTGTCAATCGTTCTATAAATTACTGAAGTGTCACTGAAAGAGGCCTAGTCATCCAAGCTGTAATGCAGCTACATGAGGAATTTCAAAAACAGATAAAATTGAAGAGCAAAAGATACAAAAGCAAAAACATATTAGTTCCACTCAAACGGCTGTTAAAAGAATTTATCGCCATAAACATATTTCATAATAGACGTAGGTATTTATTTACCTTGACGGAAGTCCACCCAAAATTTACTGGCGCTTTCCTCACGTACGCACCTTTTACTCTCAAAGCGAGACAAACAAGTAGAAGATTAGGTGTACAATTTTCAAATCAAATTTTTAACGTAATTTTGACATAATGAGGTCAAACAGCTAATTTTTTGTACATATTGGAGCGGTGCACATCCACTTATTGCTATAAAAGTTCATGTGTCAGACACTACTATTTATTCGAAACAAATAATTGTTTGGAAAATGTAATTTATAATGCCGTTAATATCGGACAAAATTAATGGACGCATTCATAACGATTTACTTTAGCTGTCAGTAGCAATCACTTGTTAGTAAAAGTTAAACTCTTTTCTTCCCTCTCTAATGGCCAGAAGAAGTTTAACTTTTAGAGCCTTTTTACAGCTGTAATTTGTAATGAATAACGTATTATGGCAGGTGAGCGATGAAGGTAAGTTATCGTCAGGATTTCCGTTTGATAATATGCGTACGATTTTCAGCTTTGGAAAAAGGGTAGCCAAATCTCCAAAGGGCAATCTTGGACTGCCAGTAACGAATTCCAAGAAATGCCTCTGGTCGAGGGCTGATAACTGTGAAAGTACTTCAAACAAATGTCTAACTACAGGTGATACTTTGTCAAAACCCTCGAGGTCACAATTATGTTGCAGAATGCGAACTGTCCAGTCATATTTGGTCGGACCACAGAATAGTTCACTGTATTCGTGTTGAAAGAAGTATCGCATATGTATTGGATCAAGAATTTTCACGAATCCCTTTCTTACTTCCTTCATACTCTTCTGTGGATTATTATACAACAACCACCAAACTAACAACTTCAGGTAATATTCGACATTTTCGATGCTCAAAAATGTTTCCCTTCCTTTCTCCATCATCTCGATATCTGGTGACCCCGGAAGGGTAAAGTTCACGCGAAGGTCTTCGAAGGAACATCCATCACAATTGATTTTGGATATGGTTTCATTCTTTTTTTTTAAAGATAATGATTTATCATTCATTACGCACCATTTTTCTCTTAGGACATCCACAAGACTTTGAACAAATTTGAATATTGATGGATTTACATCTTTTATGTCTATGAGTGAGAGTTGCTGGGCATCAAGGTCGTCCCTGAACAAACATTTGTAGAAGGCGCACGAGAAGTTCATGTCTAACCTGCACCGTTCTATGAGAGCTTTCGCCATTACCACGCCTATAGCATTTAGGTACGACTTTCCGAATGGATTGCGAGACAATTTTGGGGTCGGAAACAATCCAGACTGAGATGTTACATATGAAATTCCATCGATAACCTCTCCAGTCTCCCCTGACCACAATTCATGCTTAAATGCCTGGCAATCTCTAGAAAATTCCGAATAAAACTCTTTAATTGATCCCATGAAAGCACCGAGTTCTCCAGCAAACTGAAATTGCCACGTTCGATGAGATATTTCGAATCCCGAGTTCAACTTTTTTGTGAAATCATGGAGTATATTATTTCTAGGAATGACAATTTCTATATCTGAATTTGAACGGTTATAGGTACTTCGATATTTCAAGTATATGTCTGATATTAACAGATCACGACGGTGTTTCATCGTCAACAGAAAAGGATAACTTCGGGATAGCTCGAACACGAAATTTGGGATCAGTTCATAAGGATTTAGAAATCTGTCTGTTCTTCTAATTTCAACTTCCGTTATTACTTCGCTGACGAAACAGTCCCTATTAATTATCCTCTCTGTTGATAGACTGCCGAATAATATTCCCCAGTTTTCATTCACTTCGTAAAGGATTGACAGCAGCCTCAAAACTCTTGCCATCGGGTTTTCTCTCGTTTTCTCGGATTTTGAAGGTCCAAGTACTCTGTCGAAGGAAGCCGATTTGTATAACTCCAACGTGACCTCCATTGGACTTTTTGGAGCCGGTAGATCTTCGATTTCGTAAAGGTCAAGTGGAACGTTAACGAAACCGTTTCGAATTAATAAGACGTCAAAGGTTCTGACAATCGATGTAACTAAATCTTGAAATTCTTTGGTTCCGGTTGCACTTGCATTCAGCTTTCCCTTAAAATCCGATGTTTGTGGCAGATCAAGAATGTTTGCCACCAGCTTTCTAAGGTTACTGTAGTTAATTTGCATTGTCATTTTAGAAGGCCTCCAGGTGCATATGTCTCGCATGATACCACTTAAAGTGGAATTTACTTTTTCAATCCTATCGTTAAATTCGCGATCGTTAATTTGATACTTATGTACACTATGTTCATTCATCCAATACGTTGTCACTTCAAGATACACGCCGTTAATTATTTTAAAGCGTCCATTTAGATGGAAATAATTCGAAATAATAGGCTTTTTATCAATCAAAAATTCACCTATCCTTTCATTTATTAAATGCTCCTTGTGATGAAAAATCAGTAATTTGAAAAATGCAAAACCCACGAAGAAATCGTCGTCTTGAAGTGTGTTGGTGTCTATGAGATTCTTCGCATATTTGATAAGTTCCTCTATATTCAGTAAATTTTCTATATACTTAGTCTCACAGCAAAACCATTTTAATAGTAGAACTTTGTAAGAGGTCGGACATGGTTTCTGACAGACTCTGAAGAAATTGTACAGAGAACGCCCGATTTTATCTCTAGTTATTAATGATGATTCGGGTCCCGTGCTTAAAATTTCATTTGAATTTTTTGTCAAATCAGGAAAAAACGAGCTCTTTGGTAATAATTCGGAAAAAAGTTCAACGAGAGTTAGAGATTTATCGGTTTCGTTGGAGGAACGATAGCTTGCCTGCTTTTCAGATTCCCTCGCCAGAATGTCAGTAAGGACATCCAAAATCCCCATTTCGACAAGTATGCCCACTTCCTGACGATAATTCTGAGTTATAAGTATGAGTTTCAAAGTCTTAGTTGATTCAGATAGGAGCTCAGCTTCACCAGTTTTACTGTATCTTTTCAATATGTACACAATTGCGAAGAGAATGCCACGATGCAATGGTTCGTTACTTAGATTCATCTTATTTCTTAAGTCTTGGAGGATTGCCGTCAATAAACAATCGGATGCATTGTCAATCATCGCTTTTACATCAGACTCGGAACCACAAAGCTTCATTACTAAATTTTTACTAAATAATTTTGAGCGCTTGATGCAGTATAAAAGTGCCGCCGAATAAGCCAAAGCGAATCCTGCAATCCAATATTTTACTTCGGGCATTATACGTTCACGGATTTGTACTTTGCTGTGCCTCGATGAAAGTGCAACCTCTATATTTTGCTTCGTTCGAATTCGATCAATGAATACAATTCTTGCCGAAATAAAAGATTAATTTTCATTTTATTACAATTTAACAATTTAACAATATTGTTTTAAAAGTTTATTTATTTTCCCCTGTTTATTATAAAAGTTTATTATTATTACCTTTGCCTTTATCACTCCATATTGTCCAAAACTTGGTTAAATATCATCGAGAGCCCATCCGACGTCGTTTCGTAATTACTGTCGAAAGGTAACTCGGTGCGTCGGGTTCAAAAGCCTCCACTTAACCTGTCGTTATCATCACCTGGATGTTTAACTCGACTCGTTGCCTTTGTCGCTCCAATCACAAACAACCACAAGCATCGTCCAATGGCTTCGAAGATGAACAACTTTGAACAATTATAATCAATGTTGCAGCCAAAGACTTTTTTTTTAATTCAACAAAACAACTCTTAATTAGTGGAACTGAAAATAAAGACCCAGAACGTCACGAGACCTCACCAAGGTTCAAATGTCCCCAAAGGACAAACCACGCCAAAAAAAAAGAAAAATTGGAAAACCCTCAATAATTCTCGGAAAATGAACGCTTTCTTACTTCCAAACGCCGAAGAAAAATAAAAACAGCTGGATATTGTCAGAAGCTAAAACGAAGAATTCAACATTAATATAGTAACTATAGTTACCAATATCAGAGCCTTCTTAATCGCCATAATCAGCAGAGTCGACCATAGATCCATAAATCGTCAGCGATAGAATATTACTGCTGGCTGCCACAAATATATAACAGTCTTGGGCACTTAAGAATTGTTTGATAGCTTACAGCTGCACACTTGAACGAGATACGAGCCGAACGAATTCGTCGATTAGAAGTCGAGGTCGTCGTCGTAGTAGTCTCTGAAGAACTTGTCTTTTCCTCTCTGCCTGGGACGTCTCTTCTGCTTGTCCTTGCCTCGCTTCCTGTACTTCCTGAGGCACGTCCTCGAGCGCTTCACTCCCCATCTTTCGGTCTGCATGTCGAAGTCGAACAAGTCGTAGAAGTCGTACTTGTTGCGGCCGAAGGGCCTGGGACGGCCGTAGTCGAAGTAGCCGTAGCCAAAGTGGGCACACCGTTGGCACACGCCGCAGATGCTGCACGAGCGGCAGTCGCCGCGACCGCCATAGCAGAGGCATCCGGTTCAAACGAAATAGAGGTGATCGTCGGAATATCTGACATAATAGGTAAATCCGGCGGAGCAGTGAGGAAGGCCGCCGATGCATCCGAAGCAGACATTTTGGGAATAACCCGTGCAGAGAGAAACATCATCATCATCATCGTCGTCGTCACTATCGTCATAGTCATCACCAGGATCGGAATTTCCATCATCGGGTCCACCGTTTCCAATTCTAGCACTACTACTACTGGCATCAGAACCAGCAGCGTCGTATCGCCAAATGTGAAGGACGAGTGAAATGCAGTCGCTTATGAAGGTGAAGGACCATAGTGGCTTTCATTCCTCGTCTCCACCTTTTCCATACCGGAGCACCTGCTTTCCAGAAGGTGCGATGGCTTGACGCTCGCTAGTGTCGTGGAGCGGCGAGCGGGGATAAATGCACCACTTTAAACAGGGATGGTTGCAGTATTCTTCATCAAAATCCCTTAAATTCTATGTTCGATTACGAGAGTTTTTTTTTTGACAACTTGGTTACATAACCGCATATTTGCATACAAATACTTTGATGAATGTTTTTATTTAAAAATGAACTTGTTAATTTGTCATTCTTATTTTGTATTGTCAATCGTTCTATAAATTACTGAAGTGTCACTGAAAGAGTCCTAGTCATCCAAGCTGTAATGCAGCTACATGAGGAATTTCAAAAACAGATAAAATTGAAGAGCAAAAGATACAAAAGCAAAAACATATTAGTTCCACTCAAACGGCTGTTAAAAGAATTTATTGCTATAAACATATTTCATAATAGACGTAGGTATTTATTTACCTTGACGGAAGTCCACCCAAAATTTACTGGCGCTTTCCTCACGTACGCACCTTTTACTCTCAAAGCGAGACAAACAAGTAGAATATTAGGTGTACAATTTTCAAATCAAATTTTTAACGTAATTTTGATATAATGAGGTCAAACAGCTAATTTTTTGTACATATTGGAGCGGTGCACAGAGATCATCTCAATAGCCGGTCCATTTGTTTGTCACGAATAATTTCTGCATTAACCATATGCAACCAGAAATCCTCCCGCTTTCGTCCAACAGGCATGGTCTGTTCCTGATTTCTATCCACGTCATCGATTTGAAATATCCATGACATCATTTTGTCGATTTTGACCAGCTGGCATGACCCTCCTCTTGGTCTCAACTCCCATTTTTTACATATTCCTATAAAGGTAGCCAAGGCCCAAGTTGGCTATCACATGTGTTTAATGAATATTGAATTTAATTACACTATTTAAACTAAATTTATGTTTACCATTTAAGTAACTAAATTGTTTATTTAAGAGTAATTCTTTAATGAATTTCGGTCCAGATAATATTGATATCTGGGTTACGATTCAAATCAAGTCAATGGACATAAAGAGCATCTCGAACGACGAATTAATTAGATTTCGAATTTCTATAGCATGCCATAGTGGATCAGTCAATTGCTCCAATTAATATCGATTGATCGTAGATTGATATCCACCTCAATTTGGAAAAAAGGAACAGACCTCAGCATCGAAAAAGTTTGAAATACCAATGTCTTCAACCACTTTTGTATAAACATATATTTCAACACTTATCCAAGGATTAACCTCTTGGTCAATCAAGCCCGTCAGTTCAGACGCGCGCAGGAATTATGTTAGGCTTGGCTAGCCATCTAACGAGTAAAAAAACATTATAAACAAAATGTAACTTTTGTGAGCCTAAAATTTTTGCAAAGGCGTGGCATTCGCTGGAATTTTAGTTTTTACACAACTGTGTAAACTGTGTACACAATTAAACTAATATTGATCATAGATTTAGTATTGTTTGGCTGGTGATTGGACCCATCCTAATATACAGTGAACAATATCTTATTAGCTATGTATTGCTATAAACGTTCATGTGTCAGACACTACTATTTATTCGAAACAAATAATTGTTTGGAAAATGTAATTTATAATGCCGTTAATATCGCACAAAATTAATAGACGCATTCATAACGATTTACTTTAGCTGTCAGTAGCAATCACTTGTTAGTAAAAGTTAAACTCTTTTCTTCCCTCTCTAATGGCCAGAAGAAGTTTAACTTCTAGAGCCTTTTTACAGCTGTAATTTGTAATGAATAACGTATTATGGCAGGTGAGCGATGTAGGTAAGTTATCGTCAGGATTTCCGTTAGATAATATGCGTACGATTTTCAGCTTTGGAAAAAGGTTAGCCCAACCTCCAAGGGGCAATCTTGGACTGCCAGTAACGAATTCCAAGAAATGCCTCTGGTCGAGGGCTGATAACTTCGAAAGTACTTTAAACAAATGAATAATCACAGGCGATGTTCTGCGAAAACCTTTGAGGACACAATTACGTTTCAGAATGCGAACTGCCCAGTCACATTTGGTCGGACCACAGAATAGTTCACTGTATTCGTGTTGAAAGAAGTATCGCATATGTATTGGATCTAGAACTTTCGCGAATCCCTTTCTTACTTCTTTCATACTCTTCTGTGGATTATTATACAACAACCACCAAACTAACAACTTCAGGTAATATTCGACATTTTCGATGCTCAAAAATGTTTCCCTTCCTTCCTCCATCATCTCGATATCTGGTGACCCCGGAAGGGTAAAGTTCACGCAAAGGTCTTCGAAGGAACATCCATCACAAGTGATTTTGGATATGGCCTCATTCTGTTTTTTTAAAGTTAAAGATTTATCATTCATTACGCACCATTTTTCTCTTAGGACATCCACAAGACTTTGAACAAATTTGAATATTGATGGATTTACATCTTTTATGTCTATGAGTGAGAGTTGCTGGGCATCAAGGTCGTCCCTGAACAAACATTTGTAGAAGGCGCACGAGAAGTTCATGTCTAACCCGTACCGTTCTATGAGAGCTTTCGCCATTACCACGCCTATAGCATTTAGGTACGACTTTTCGAATGGATTGCGAGACAATTTTGGGGTCGGAAACAATCCAGACTGAGATGTTACATATGAAATTCCATCGATAACCTCTTCAGTATCGCCTGACCACAATTCATGCTTAAATGCCTGGCAATCTCTAGAAAATTCCGAATAAAACTCTTTACTTGATCCCATGAAAGCACCGAGTTCTCCAGCAAACTGAAATTGCCACGTTCGATGAGATATTTCGAATCCCGAGTTCAACTTTTTTGTGAAATCATGGAGTATATTATTTCTAGGAATGACAATTTCTATATCTGAATTTGAACGGTTATAGGTACTTCGATATTTCAAGTATATGTCTGATATTAACAGATCACGACGGTGTTTCATCGTCAACAGAAAAGGATAACTTCGGGATAGCTCGAACACGAAATTTGGGATCAGTTCATAAGGATTTAGAAATCTGTCTGTTCTTCTAATTTCAACTTCCGTTATTACTTCGCTGACGAAACAGTCCCTATTAATTATCCTCTCTGTTGATAGACTGCCGAATAATATTCCCCAGTTTTCATTCACTTCGTAAAGGATTGACAGCAGCCTCAAAACTCTTGCCATCGGGTTTTCTCTTGTTTTCTCGGATTTTGAAGGTCCAAGTACTCTGTCGAAGGAAGCCGATTTGTATAACTCCAACGTGACCTCCATTGGACTTTTTGGAGCCGGTAGATCTTCGATTTCGTAAAGGTCAAGTGGAACGTTAACGAAACCGTTTCGAATTAATAAGACGTCAAAGGTTCTGACAATCGATGTAACTAAATCTTGAAACTCTTTGGTTCCGGTTGCACTTGCAGTCAGCTTTCCCTTAAAATCCGATGTTTGTGGCAGATCAAGAATGTTTGCTACCAGCTCTTTGAGATTACTTTAGTTAATTTGCATTGTCATTTGAGAAGGCCTCCAGGTGCTTATGTCTGGCATGATAGTATTTAAAGTGGAATTAACTTTTTCAATCCTTTCGTTAAATTCGCGATCGTTAATTTGATACTTATGTACACTATGTTCACTCATCCAATACGTTGTCACTTCAAGATACAAGCCTTGAATCATTTCAAAGCGTCCATTTGGATGGAAATAATTCGAAATAATAGGCTCTTTATCAATCAAAAATTCACCTATCCTTTCATTTATTAAATGCTCCTTGTGGTGAACAATCAGTAATTCGAAAAATGCAAAACCCACGAAGAAATCGTCGTCTTGAAATGTATTGGTGTCTATGAGATTCTTTGCATATTTGATAAGTTCCTCTATTTTCAGTAAATTTTCTATATACTCAGCCTCACAGCGAAACCATTTTAATAGAAGGACTTTGTAAGAGGTCGGACATGGTTTCTGACAGACTCTGAAGAAATTGTTCAGAGAACGCCCGATTTTATCTCTGGTTATTAATGATGATTCGGGTCCCGTCCTTAAAATTTTATTTGAATTTTTTGTCAAATCAGGAAAATCCGAGCTCTTTGGTAATAATACGGAAAAAAGTTCAACGAGAGTTAGAGATTTATCGGTTTCGTTGGAGGAACGATAGCTTGCCTGCTTTTCAGATTCCCTCGCCAAAATGTCAGTAAGGACATCTAAAATCCCCATTTCGACAAGTATGCCCACTTCCTGACGATAATTCTGAGTTTCAAGCATGAGTTTCAAATTCTTAGATGATTCATATATGAGCTCAGCTTCACCAGTTTTACTGTATCTTTTCAATATGTACACAATTGCGAAGAGAATGCCACGATGCAATGGTTCGGAATTTCGAATCAACTTATTTCTTAAGTCTTGGAGGATTGCCTCCAATAAACAATCGGATGCATTGTCAATCATCGCTTTTACATCAGAACCACAAAGCTTCATTACTAAATTTTTACTAAATAATTTTGAGCGCTTGATGCAGTATAAAAGTGCCGCCGAATAAGCCAAAGCGAATCCTGCAATCCAATATTTTACTTCGGGCATTATACGTTCACGGATTTGTACTTTGCTGTGCCTCGATGAAAGTGCAACCTCTATATTTTGCTTCGTTCGAATTCGATCAATGAATACAATTCTTGCCGAAATAAAAGATTAATTTTCATTTTATTACAATTTAACAATATTGTTTTAAAAGTTTATTTATTTTCCCCTGTTTATTATAAAAGTTTATTATTATTACCTTTGGCTTTATCACTCCAAATTGTCCAAAACTTGGTTAAATATCATCGGGATCCCATCCGACGTCGTTTCGTAATCACTGTCGAAAGGTAACTCGGTGCGTCGGGTTCAAAAGCCTCCACTTAACCTGTCGTTATCATCACCTGGATGTTTAACTCGACTCGTTGCCTTTGTCGCTCCAATCACAGACAACTACAAGCGTCGTCCAATGGCTTCGAAGATGAACAACTTTGAACAATTATAATCAATGTTGCAGCCAAAGACTTTTTTTTTAATTCAACAAAACAACTCTTAATTAGTGGAACTGAAAATAAAGACCCAAAACGTCACGAGACCTCACCAAGGTTCAAAGGTCTCGAAAGGACAAACCACGGACAAAAAAAAAGAAAAATTGGAAAACCCTCAATAATTCTCGCAAAATGAAGACTTTCTTACTTCCAAACGCCGAAGAAAAATAAAAACAGCTGGATATTGTCAGAAGCTAAAACGAAGAATTCAACATTAATATAGTAACTATAGTTACCAATATCAGAGCCTTCTTAATCGCCATAATCAGCAGAGTCGACCATAGATCCATAAATCGTCAGCGATAGAATATTACTGCTGGCTGCCACAAATATATAACAGTCTTGGGCACTTAAGAATTGTTTGATAGCTTACAGCTGCACCCTTGAACGAGCTACGAGCCGAACGAATTCGTCGATTAGAAGTCGAGGTCGTCGTCGTAGTAGTCTCTGAAGAACTTGTCTTTTCCTCTCTGCCTGGGACGTCTCTTCTGCTTGTCCTTGCCTCGCTTCCTGTACTTCCTGAGGCACGTCCTCGAGCGCTTCACTCCCCATCTTTCGGTCTGCATGTCGAAGTCGAACAAGTCGTAGAAGTCGTACTTGTTGTGGCCGAAGGGCAGACGCCAGGTCCTGGGACGGCCGTAGTTGAAGTAGCCGTAGCCAAGGTGAGCACACCGTTGGCACACGCCGCAGATGCTGCACGAGCGGCAGTCGCCGCGACCGCCATAGCAGAGGCATCCGGTGCAGACGAAATAGAGGTGATCGTCGGAATATCTGACATAATAGATAAATCCGGCGGAGCAGTGACGAAGGCCGCCGATGCATCCGAAGCAGACATTTTGGGATTAACCCGTGCAGAGAGAAACATCATCATCATCATCGTCGTCGTCACTATCGTCATAGTCATCACCTGGATCGGAATTTCCATCATCGGGTCCACCGTTTCCAATTCTAGCACTACTACTACTGGCATCAGAACCAGCAGCGTCGTATCGCCAAATGTGAAGGACGAGTGAAATGCAGTCGCTTATGAAGGTGAAGGACCATAGTGGCTTGCATTCCTCGTCTCCACCTTTTCTATACCGGAGCACCTGCTTTCTAGAAGGTTCTGCACTGCCGTTCTTTGCTCCGATCTTCGTTGCTGACGAAGCGGACAAGCCCGCTGCGGCTCTGCCCGTGGCCAGACCGGAGTTTGCCCAAGCTGCTACACCCCAGGAGAACTACTACGAGAGCAGAATGAAGCTGCAAATGTGAGCGGTTAATCTGATGTCTAGAGATAGGTCGACAGGAGCGATGATAAAAGTGGATTCGTTTTTGACAGATTACTGCAGTGAGAAGAACCTGTAGAAGGACTCCTACTTGAAGCATAAGATAGCATACTCTAGCTTGGTCGATGTGTAACTGGTTTGCGCTTTCCCGAGAGTGAAGAGCCTCAGCGAGGAGAGGGCAAGCATCGTGGCGGTAGGAGCTCGAAGTACTTTTGCGGAATCGGTCGCACGCACATTTGCGGTCGCCAAAGACCTCCGTCTCGTTGGATTTATATGCTAGTAGAAAAGACATCACTGAGTGTTGTGGTGGAGCACCAATAGGAGTGAGGCGCGGCAATCCTATTGTGTGGGACCACTATAAATAGCCTCGCGGCTATTCCGTTTTCGCTCTTTGTCTCTTGATGTCGTGATATTGTGAATAGTGAATAAAGCTACTTAAAACGTTGTCTTAGACTACTTATCATTCGATTAAACGATATAACACTGAGTATATTTGATTTTCCAGAGAAAAAGTTTCCGCAGTGAAAGTGTACGAAGACGGTCAGAAGTTGCGTGCGGCAGTGAAGCCGCAGAGGTAGCCGTTGAAACCTGGCGTGGAGATCGCGGACGCTCGCATTCTTAGGTGGAATGCTTTGAGCAACTAAAATTCTTGTAAAAGCGGGGCATACGCATATGCTTCATTCTGGCCGTCAGGTTGCTCTGCTTCATTCTGGTCGTCAGGCTGCTGTACATCTACTCTACTCCCTTCCGCCACGTTCAGCTAGTCCGATAGCCAATAGCCGTATTGCCTAACGCATACCTTAAATACCACGAACCCTAAGAGTTTACATCTGTACAAGAGTTTTTTGTTTTTGTTTTTTTTTAAGCCCGAATGGCGATTGTTTATGTTCTATTTGCGCTTTAGTTGTTTTTCGGAACGTGTCAGAGGCCTCGGCCCTTCGTTCGTCTCGAATAAATAAATTAAAAAATAAAAAATATGTTAAATGAATTTTTAAATTCAACTAAACGCTGCTAGTATAATAACTTATGACTAACGCGTAAGAAACCGCACTCCTGTAAATTTGAAGCCAAAGCAACAAAGGCACAAACTTATTACATGTTAATGTCTACCAGTCAGTCGGAACAATGACAAACTATCTGTATTGTATCTATCATTGACTGGGCAAACTAGTTGGAGTTAATTTTTATGTCATTCATTGTAATAAATTGATAAGACATTTGACTTTAAAATTTGTCTATTGTTTTATTAAACAACGACATGATCGAGGAAATTTTCCATCAAGAAGTCAAGGGATGTTTGCGGGGATAAATGCACCACTTTAAACAGGGATGGTTGCAGTATTCTTCATCAAAATCCCTTAAATTCTATGTTCGATTACGAGAGTTTTTTTTTGAGCAACTTGGTTACATAACCGCATATTTGCATAAAAATACTTTGATGAATGTTTTTATTTAAAAATGAACTTGTTAATTTGTCATTCTTATTTTGTATTGTCAATCGTTCTATAAATTACTGAAGTGTCACTGAAAGAGGCCTAGTCATCCAAGCTGTAATGCAGCTACATGAGGAATTTCAAAAACAGATAAAATTGAAGAGCAAAAGATACAAAAGCAAAAACATATTAGTTCCACTCAAACGGCTGTTAAAAGAATTTATTGCTATAAACATATTTCATAATAGACGTAGGTATTTATTTACCTTGACGGAAGTCCACCCAAAATTTACTGGCGCTTTCCTCACGTACGCACCTTTTACTCTCAAAGCGAGACAAACAAGTAGAATATTAGGTGTACAATTTTCAAATCAAATTTTTAACGTAATTTTGATATAATGAGGTCAAACAGCTAATTTTTTGTACATATTGGAGCGGTGCACAGAGATCATCTCAATAGCTGGTCCATTTGTTTGTCACGAATAATTTCTGCATTAACCATATGCAACCAAAAATCCTCCCGCTTTCGTCCAACAGGCATGGTCTGTTCCTGATTTCTATCCACGTCATCGATTTGAAATATCCATGACATCATTTTGTCGATTTTGACCAGCTGGCATGACCCTCCTCTTGGTCTCAACTCCCATTTTTTACATATTCCTATAAAGGTAGCCAAGGCCCAAGTTGGCTGTCACATTTGTTTAATGAATATTGAATTTAATTACGCTATTTAAACTAAATTTATGTTTACTATTTAAATAACTAAATTGTTTATTTAAGAGTTATTCTTTAATGAATTCCGGTCCAGATATTATTAATATCTGGGTTACGATTCAAATTAAGTCAATGGACATAAAGAGCATCTCGAACGACGAATTAACTAGATTTCGAATTTCTATAGCATGCCATAGTGGATCAGTCAATTGCTCCAATTAATATCGATTGATCGTAGATTGATATCCACCTCAATTTGGAAAAAAGGAACAGACCTCAGCATCGAAAAAGTTTGAAATACCAATGTCTTCAACCACTTTTGTATAAACATATATTTCAACACTTATCCAAGGATTAACCTCTTGGTCAATCAAGCCCGTCAGTTCAGACGCGCGCAGGAATTATGTTAGGCTTGGCTAGCCATCTAACGAGTAAAAAAAACATTATAAACAAAATGTAACTTTTGTGAGCCTAAAATTTTTGCAAAGGCGTGGCATTCGCTGGAATTTTAGTTTTTACACAACTGTGTAAACTGTGTACACAATTAAACTAATATTGATCATAGATTTAGTATTGTTTGGCTGGTGATTGGACCCATCCTAATATACAGTGAACAATATCTTATTAGCTATGTATTGCTATAAACGTTCATGTGTCAGACACTACTATTTATTCGAAACAAATAATTGTTTGGAAAATGTAATTTATAATGCCGTTAATATCGCACAAAATTAATGGACGCATTCATAACGATTTACTTTAGCTGTCAGTAGCAATCACTTGTTAGTAAAAGTTAAACTCTTTTCTTCCCTCTCTAATGGCCAGAAGAAGTTTAACTTCTAGAGCCTTTTTACAGCTGTAATTTGTAATGAATAACGTATTATGGCAGGTGAGCGATGTAGGTAAGTTATCGTCAGGATTTCCGTTAGATAATATGCGTACGATTTTCAGCTTTGGAAAAAGGTTAGCCCAACCTCCAAGGGGCAATCTTGGACTGCCAGTAACGAATTCCAAGAAATGCCTCTGGTCGAGGGCTGATAACTTCGAAAGTACTTTAAACAAATGAATAATCACAGGCGATGTTCTGCGAAAACCTTTGAGGACACAATTACGTTTCAGAATGCGAACTGCCCAGTCACATTTGGTCGGACCACAGAATAGTTCACTGTATTCGTGTTGAAAGAAGTATCGCATATGTATTGGATCTAGAACTTTCGCGAATCCCTTTCTTACTTCTTTCATACTCTTCTGTGGATTATTATACAACAACCACCAAACTAACAACTTCAGGTAATATTCGACATTTTCGATGCTCAAAAATGTTTCCCTTCCTTCCTCCATCATCTCGATATCTGGTGACCCCGGAAGGGTAAAGTTCACGCAAAGGTCTTCGAAGGAACATCCATCACAAGTGATTTTGGATATGGCCTCATTCTGTTTTTTTTAAGTTAAAGATTTATCATTCATTACGCACCATTTTTCTCTTAGGACATCCACAAGACTTTGAACAAATTTGAATATTGATGGATTTACATCTTTTATGTCTATGAGTGAGAGTTGCTGGGCATCAAGGTCGTCCCTGAACAAACATTTGTAGAAGGCGCACGAGAAGTTCATGTCTAACCCGTACCGTTCTATGAGAGCTTTCGCCATTACCACGCCTATAGCATTTAGGTACGACTTTTCGAATGGATTGCGAGACAATTTTGGGGTCGGAAACAATCCAGACTGAGATGTTACATATGAAATTCCATCGATAACCTCTTCAGTATCGCCTGACCACAATTCATGCTTAAATGCCTGGCAATCTCTAGAAAATTCCGAATAAAACTCTTTAATTGATCCCATGAAAGCACCGAGTTCTCCAGCAAACTGAAATTGCCACGTTCGATGAGATATTTCGAATCCCGAGTTCAACTTTTTTGTGAAATCATGGAGTATATTATTTCTAGGAATGACAATTTCTATATCTGAATTTGAACGGTTATAGGTACTTCGATATTTCAAGTATATGTCTGATATTAACAGATCACGACGGTGTTTCATCGTCAACAGAAAAGGATAACTTCGGGATAGCTCGAACACGAAATTTGGGATCAGTTCATAAGGATTTAGAAATCTGTCTGTTCTTCTAATTTCAACTTCCGTTATTACTTCGCTGACGAAACAGTCCCTATTAATTATCCTCTCTGTTGATAGACTGCCGAATAATATTCCCCAGTTTTCATTCACTTCGTAAAGGATTGACAGCAGCCTCAAAACTCTTGCCATCGGGTTTTCTCTTGTTTTCTCGGATTTTGAAGGTCCAAGTACTCTGTCGAAGGAAGCCGATTTGTATAACTCCAACGTGACCTCCATTGGACTTTTTGGAGCCGGTAGATCTTCGATTTCGTAAAGGTCAAGTGGAACGTTAACGAAACCGTTTCGAATTAATAAGACGTCAAAGGTTCTGACAATCGATGTAACTAAATCTTGAAACTCTTTGGTTCCGGTTGCACTTGCAGTCAGCTTTCCCTTAAAATCCGATGTTTGTGGCAGATCAAGAATGTTTGCTACCAGCTCTCTGAGATTACTGTAGTTAATTTGCATTGTCATTTGAGAAGGCCTCCAGGTGCTTATGTCTGGCATGATAGTATTTAAAGTGGAATTAACTTTTTCAATCCTTTCGTTAAATTCGCGATCGTTAATTTGATACTTATGTACACTATGTTCACTCATCCAATACGTTGTCACTTCAAGATACAAGCCTTGAATCATTTCAAAGCGTCCATTTGGATGGAAATAATTCGAAATAATAGGCTCTTTATCAATCAAAAATTCACCTATCCTTTCATTTATTAAATGCTCCTTGTGGTGAACAATCAGTAATTCGAAAAATGCAAAACCCACGAAGAAATCGTCGTCTTGAAGTGTATTGGTGTCTATGAGATTCTTTGCATATTTGATAAGTTCCTCTATTTTCAGTAAATTTTCTATATACTCAGCCTCACAGCGAAACCATTTTAATAGAAGGACTTTGTAAGAGGTCGGACATGGTTTCTGACAGACTCTGAAGAAATTGTTCAGAGAACGCCCGATTTTATCTCTGGTTATTAATGATGATTCGGGTCCCGTCCTTAAAATTTTATTTGAATTTTTTGTCAAATCAGGAAAATCCGAGCTCTTTGGTAATAATACGGAAAAAAGTTCAACGAGAGTTAGAGATTTATCGGTTTCGTTGGAGGAACGATAGCTTGCCTGCTTTTCAGATTCCCTCGCCAAAATGTCAGTAAGGACATCTAAAATCCCCATTTCGACAAGTATGCCCACTTCCTGACGATAATTCTGAGTTTCAAGCATGAGTTTCAAATTCTTAGATGATTCATATATGAGCTCAGCTTCACCAGTTTTACTGTATCTTTTCAATATGTACACAATTGCGAAGAGAATGCCACGATGCAATGGTTCGGAATTTCGAATCAACTTATTTCTTAAGTCTTGGAGGATTGCCTCCAATAAACAATCGGATGCATTGTCAATCATCGCTTTTACATCAGAACCACAAAGCTTCATTACTAAATTTTTACTAAATAATTTTGAGCGCTTGATGCAGTATAAAAGTGCCGCCGAATAAGCCAAAGCGAATCCTGCAATCCAATATTTTACTTCGGGCATTATACGTTCACGGATTTGTACTTTGCTGTGCCTCGATGAAAGTGCAACCTCTATATTTTGCTTCGTTCGAATTCGATCAATGAATACAATTCTTGCCGAAATAAAAGATTAATTTTCATTTTATTACAATTTAACAATATTGTTTTAAAAGTTTATTTATTTTCCCCTGTTTATTATAAAAGTTTATTATTATTACCTTTGGCTTTATCACTCCAAATTGTCCAAAACTTGGTTAAATATCATCGAGAGCCCATCCGACGTCGTTTCGTAATTACTGTCGAAAGGTAACTCGGTGCGTCGGGTTCAAAAGCCTCCACTTAACCTGTCGTTATCATCACCTGGATGTTTAACTCGACTCGTTGCCTTTGTCGCTCCAATCACAGACAACTACAAGCGTCGTCCAATGGCTTCGAAGATGAACAACTTTGAACAATTATAATCAATGTTGCAGCCAAAGACTTTTTTTTAATTCAACAAAACAACTCTTAATTAGTGGAACTGAAAATAAAGACCCAAAACGTCACGAGACCTCACCAAGGTTCAAAGGTCTCGAAAGGACAAACCACGGACAAAAAAAAAGAAAAATTGGAAAACCCTCAATAATTCTCGCAAAATGAAGACTTTCTTACTTCCAAACGCCGAAGAAAAATAAAAACAGCTGGATATTGTCAGAAGCTAAAACGAAGAATTCAACATTAATATAGTAACTATAGTTACCAATATCAGAGCCTTCTTAATCGCCATAATCAGCAGAGTCGACCATAGATCCATAAATCGTCAGCGATAGAATATTACTGCTGGCTGCCACAAATATATAACAGTCTTGGGCACTTAAGAATTGTTTGATAGCTTACAGCTGCACCCTTGAACGAGCTACGAGCCGAACGAATTCGTCGATTAGAAGTCGAGGTCGTCGTCGTAGTAGTCTCTGAAGAACTTGTCTTTTCCTCTCTGCCTGGGACGTCTCTTCTGCTTGTCCTTGCCTCGCTTCCTGTACTTCCTGAGGCACGTCCTCGAGCGCTTCACTCCCCATCTTTCGGTCTGCATGTCGAAGTCGAACAAGTCGTAGAAGTCGTACTTGTTGTGGCCGAAGGGCAGACGCCAGGTCCTGGGACGGCCGTAGTTGAAGTAGCCGTAGCCAAGGTGAGCACACCGTTGGCACACGCCGCAGATGCTGCACGAGCGGCAGTCGCCGCGACCGCCATAGCAGAGGCATCCGGTGCAGACGAAATAGAGGTGATCGTCGGAATATCTGACATAATAGATAAATCCGGCGGAGCAGTGACGAAGGCCGCCGATGCATCCGAAGCAGACATTTTGGGATTAACCCGTGCAGAGAGAAACATCATCATCATCATCGTCGTCGTCACTATCGTCATAGTCATCACCTGGATCGGAATTTCCATCATCGGGTCCACCGTTTCCAATTCTAGCACTACTACTACTGGCATCAGAACCAGCAGCGTCGTATCGCCAAATGTGAAGGACGAGTGAAATGCAGTCGCTTATGAAGGTGAAGGACCATAGTGGCTTGCATTCCTCGTCTCCACCTTTTCTATACCGGAGCACCTGCTTTCTAGAAGGTTCTGCACTGCCGTTCTTTGCTCCGATCTTCGTTGCTGACGAAGCGGACAAGCCCGCTGCGGCTCTGCCCGTGGCCAGACCGGAGTTTGCCCAAGCTGCTACACCCCAGGAGAACTACTACGAGAGCAGAATGAAGCTGCAAATGTGAGCGGTTAATCTGATGTCTAGAGATAGGTCGACAGGAGCGATGATAAAAGTGGATTCGTTTTTGACAGATTACTGCAGTGAGAAGAACCTGTAGAAGGACTCCTACTTGAAGCATAAGATAGCATACTCTAGCTTGGTCGATGTGTAACTGGTTTGCGCTTTCCCGAGAGTGAAGAGCCTCAGCGAGGAGAGGGCAAGCATCGTGGCGGTAGGAGCTCGAAGTACTTTTGCGGAATCGGTCGCACGCACATTTGCGGTCGCCAAAGACCTCCGTCTCGTTGGATTTATATGCTAGTAGAAAAGACATCACTGAGTGTTGTGGTGGAGCACCAATAGGAGTGAGGCGCGGCAATCCTATTGTGTGGGACCACTATAAATAGCCTCGCGGCTATTCCGTTTTCGCTCTTTGTCTCTTGATGTCGTGTTATTGTGAATAGTGAATAAAGCTACTTAAAACGTTGTCAGACTACTTATCCTTCGATTAAACGATATAACACTGAGTATATTTGATTTTCCAGAGAAAAAGTTTCCGCAGTGAAAGTGTACGAAGACGGTCAGAAGTTGCGTGCGGCAGTGAAGCCGCAGAGGTAGCCGTTGAAACCTGGCGTGGAGATCGCGGACGCTCGCATTCTTAGGTGGAATGCTTTGAGCAACTAAAATTCTTGTAAAAGCGGGGCATACGCATATGCTTCATTCTGGCCGGCAGGTTGCTCTGCTTCATTCTGGTCGTCAGTATGCTGTACATCTACTCTACTCCCTTCCGCCACGTTCAGCTAGTCCGATAACCAATAGCCGTATTGCCTAACGCTTACCTTAAATACCACGAACCCTAAGAGTTTACATCTATATAAGAGTTTTTTGTTTTTGTTTTTTTTTTTTAAGCCCGAATGGCGATTGTTTATGTTCTATTTGCGCTTTAGTTGTTTTTCGGAACGTGTCAGAGGCCTCGGCCCTTCGTTCGTCTCGAATAAATAAATTAAAAAAAATAAAAAAATATGTTAAATAAATTTTTAAATTCAACTAAACGCTGCTAGTATAATAACTTATGACTAAGCTCCTGTAAATTTGAAGCCAAAGCAACAAAGGCACAAACTTATTACATGTTAATGTCTACCAGTCAGTCGGAACAATGACAAACTATCTGTATTGTATCTATCATTGACTGGGCAAACTAGTTGGAGTTAATTTTTATGTCATTCATCGTAATAAATTGATAAGACATTTGACTTTAAAATTTGTCTATTGTTTTATTAAACAACGACATGATCGAGGAAATTTTCCATCAAGAAGTCAAGGGATGTTTGCGGGGATAAATGCACCACTTTAAACAGGGATGGTTGCAGTATTCTTCATCAAAATCCCTTAAATTCTATGTTCGATTACGAGAGTTTTTTTTTAAGCAACTTGGTTACATAACCGCATATTTGCATAAAAATACTTTGATGAATGTTTTTATTTAAAAATGAACTTGTTAATTTGTCATTCTTATTTTGTATTGTCAATCGTTCTATAAATTACTGAAGTGTCACTGAAAGAGGCCTAGTCATCCAAGCTGTAATGCAGCTACATGAGGAATTTCAAAAACAGATAAAATTGAAGAGCAAAAGATACAAAAGCAAAAACATATTAGTTCCACTCAAACGGCTGTTAAAAGAATTTATTGCTATAAACATATTTCATAATAGACGTAGGTATTTATTTACCTTGACGGAAGTCCACCCAAAATTTACTGGCGCTTTCCTCACGTACGCACCTTTTACTCTCAAAGCGAGACAAACAAGTAGAATATTAGGTGTACAATTTTCAAATCAAATTTTTAACGTAATTTTGATATAATGAGGTCAAACAGCTAATTTTTTGTACATATTGGAGCGGTGCACAGAGATCATCTCAATAGCTGGTCCATTTGTTTGTCACGAATAATTTCTGCATTAACCATATGCAACCAGAAATCCTCCCGCTTTCGTCCAACAGGCATGGTCTGTTCCTGATTTCTATCCACGTCATCGATTTGAAATATCCATGACATCATTTTGTCGATTTTGACCAGCTGGCATGACCCTCCTCTTGGTCTCAACTCCCATTTTTTACATATTCCTATAAAGGTAGCCAAGGTCCAAGTTGGCTGTCACATTTGTTTAATGAATATTGAATTTAATTACATTATTTAAACTAAATTTATGTTTACCATTTAAATAACTAAATTGTTTATTTAAGAGTAATTCTTTAATGAATTCCGGTCCAGATATTATTGATATCTGGGTTACGATTCAAATTAAGTCAATGGACATAAAGAGCATCTCGAACGACGAATTAATTAGATTTCGAATTTCTATAGCATGCCATAGTGGATCAGTCAATTGCTCCAATTAATATCGATTGATCGTAGATTGATATCCACCTCAATTTGGAAAAAAGGAACAGACCTCAGCATCGAAAAAGTTTGAAATACCAATGTCTTCAACCACTTTTGTATAAACATATATTTCAACACTTATCCAAGGATTAACCTCTTGGTCAATCAAGCCCGTCAGTTCAGACGCGCGCAGGAATTATGTTAGGCTTGGCTAGCCATCTAACGAGTAAAAAAAACATTATAAACAAAATGTAACTTTTGTGAGCCTAAAATTTTTGCAAAGGCGTGGCATTCGCTGGAATTTTAGTTTTTACACAGTTACCACCCCAAGACATGAAATGAAATTAAACTCATATTGATCATAGATTTAGTATTGTTTGGCTGGTGATTGGACCCATCCTAATATACAGTGAACAATATCTTATTAGCTATTTATTGCTATAAACGTTCATGTGTCAGACACTACTATTTATTCGAAACAAATAATTGTTTGGAAAATGTAATTTATAATGCCGTTAATATCGCACAAAATTAATGGACGCATTCATAACGATTTACTTTAGCTGTCAGTAGCAATCACTTGTTAGTAAAAGTTAAACTCTTTTCTTCCCTCTCTAATGGCCAGAAGAAGTTTAACTTCTAGAGCCTTTTTACAGCTGTAATTTGTAATGAATAACGTATTATGGCAGGTGAGCGATGTAGGTAAGTTATCGTCAGGATTTCCGTTAGATAATATGCGTCCGATTTTCAGCTTTGGAAAAAGGTTAGCCCAACCTCCAAGGGGCAATCTTGGACTGCCAGTAACGAATTCCAAGAAATGCCTCTGGTCGAGGGCTGATAACTGCGAAAGTACTTCAAACAAATGAATAATCACAGGCGATGTTCTGCCAAAACCTTCGAGGACACAATTACATTTCAGAATGTGAACTGTCCAGTCACATTTGGTCGGACCACAGAATATTTCACTGTATTCGTGTTGAAAGAAGTATCGCATATGTATTGGATCTAGAACTTTCGCGAATCCCTTTCTTACTTCCTTCATACTCTTCTGTGGATTATTATATAACAACCACCAAACTAACAACTTCAGGTAATATTCGACATTATCGATGCTCAAAAATGTTTCCCTTCCTTTCTCCATCATCTCGATATCTGGTGACCCCGGAAGGGTAAAGTTCACGCAAAGGTCTTCGAAGGAACATCCATCACAATTGATTTTGGATATGGCTTCATTCTTTTTTTTTAAAGATAATGATTTATCATTCATTACGCGCCATTTTTCTCTTAGGGCATCCACAAGACTTTGAACAAATTTGAATATTGATGGATTTACATCTTTTATGTCTATGAGAGAGAGTTGCTGGGCATCAAGGTCGCCCCTGAACAAACATTTGTAGAAGGCGCACGAGAAGTTGATGTCTAACCTACACCGTTTTATGAGAGCTTTCGCCATTACCACGCCTATAGCATTTAGGTACGACTTTCCGAATGGATTGCGAGACAATTTTGGGGTCGGAAACAATCCAGACTGAGATGTTACATATGAAATTCCATCGATAACCTCTTCAGTCTCCCCTGACCACAATTCATGCTTAAATGCCTGGCAATCTCTAGAAAATTCCGAATAAAACTCTTTAATTGATCCCCTGAAAGCACCGAGTTCTCCAGCAAATTGAAATTGCCACGTTCGATGAGACATTTCGACTTCCGAGTTCAACTTTTTTGTGAAATCATGGAGTATATTATTTCTAGGAATGACAATTACCATCTGTGGATTTGAACGGTTATAGGTACTTCGATATTCAAAGTCTATGTCTGATATTAACAGATCACGACGGTGTTCCATCGTCAACAGAAAAGGATAACTTCGGGATAGCTCGAACACGAAATCGGGGAACAGTTCATAATGTTCTTCTAATAATGTTCTTCTAATTTCCGTTATTACTTCGCTGACGAAACAGTCCCTATTAATTATCCTCTCTGTTGATAGACTGCCGAATAATATTCCCCAGTTTTCATTCACTTCGTAAAGGATTGACAGCAGCCTCAAAACTCTTGCCATCGGGTTTTCTCTCGTTTTCTCGGATTTTGAAGGTCCAAGTACTCTGTCGAAGGAAGCCGATTTGTATAACTCCAACGTGACCTCCATTGGACTTTTTGGAGCCGGTAGATCTTCGATTTCGTAAAGGTCAAGTGGAACGTTTACGAAACCGTTTCGAATTAATAAGACGTCAAAGGTTCTGACAATCGATGTAACTAAATCTTGAAACTCTTTGGTCCCGGTTGCACTTGCATTCAGCTTTCCCTTAAAATCCGATGTTTGTGGCAGATCAAGAATGTTTGCCACCAGCTTTCTAAGGTTACTGTAGTTAATTTGCATTGTCATTTGAGAAGGCCTCCAGGTGCATATGTCTCGCATGATACTACTTAAAGTGGAATTTACTTTTTCAATCCTATCGTTAAATTCGCGATCGTTAATTTGATACTTATATACACTATGTTCATTCATCCAATACGTTGTCACTTCAAGATAAAAGCCGTGAATCACTTCAAAGCGTCCATTTAGATGGAAATATTTCGAAATAATAGGCTTTTTATCAATCAAAAATTCACCTATCCTTTCATTTATTAAATGCTCCTTGTGGTGAACAATCAGTAATTCGAAAAATGCAAAACCCACGAAGAAATCGTCGTCTTGAGGTGTATTGGTGTCTATGAGATTCTTCGCATATTTGATAAGTTCCTCTATATTCAGTAAATTTTGTATATACTCAGTCTCACAGCAAAACCATTTTAATAGTAGAACTTTGTAAGAGGTCGGACATGGTTTCTGACAGACTCTGAAGAAATTGTACAGAGAACGCCCGATTTGATCTCTGGTTATTAATGATGATTCGGGTCCCGTGCTTAAAATTTTATTTGAATTTTTTGTCAAATCAGGAAAATCCGAGCTCTTTGGTAATAATACGGAAAAAAGTTTAACGAGAGTTAGAGATTTATCGGTTTCTTTGGAGGAACGATAGCTTGCCTGCTTTTCAGATTCCCTCGCCAAAATGTCAGTAAGGACATCCAAAATCCCCATTTCGACAAGTATGCCCACTTCCTGACGATAATTCTGAGTTTCAAGCATGAGTTTCAAATTCTTAGATGATTCATATATGAGCTCAGCTTCACCAGTTTTACTGTATCTTTTCAATATGTACACAATTGCGAAGAGAATGCCACGATGCAATGGTTCGAAATTTCGAATCAACTTATTTCTTAAGTCTTGGAGGATTGCCTCCAATAAACAATCGGATGCATTGTCAATCATCGCTTTTACATCAGACTCGGAACCACAAAGCTTCATTACTAAATTTTTACTAAATAATTTTGAGCGCTTGATGCAGTATAAAAGTGCCGCCGAATAAGCCAAAGCGAATCCTGCAATCCAATATTTTACTTCGGACATTATACGTTCACGGATTTGTACTTTGCTGTGCTTCGATGAAAGTGCAACCTCTATATTTTGTTTCGTTCGAATTCGATCAATGAACACAATTCTTGCCGAAATAAAAGATTAATTTTCATTTTATTACAATTTAACAATATTGTTTTAAAAGTTTATTTATTTCCCCTGTTTATTATAAAAGTTTATTATTATTACCTTTGGCTTTATCACTCCATATTGTCCAAAACTTGGTTAAATATCATCGAGAGCCCATCCCATGTCGTTTCGTAATTACTGTCGAAAGGTAACTCGGTGCGTCGGGTTCAAACGCCCCTACTTAACCTGTCATTATCATCACCTGGATGTTTAACTCGACTCGTTGCCTTTGTCGCTCCAATCACAGACAACTACAAGCGTCGTCCAATGGTTTCGAAGATGAACAACTTTGAACAATTATAATCAATGTTGCAGCCAAAGACTTTTTTTTTAATTCAACAAAACAACTCTTAATTAGTGGAACTGAAAATAAAGACCCAAAACGTCACGAGACCTCACCAAGGTTCAAAGGTCTCGAAAGGACAAACCACGGACAAAAAAAAAAAGAAAAATTGGAAAACACTCAATAATTCTCGCAAAATGAAGACTTTCTTACTTCCAAACGCCGAAGAAAAATAAAAACAGCTGGATATTGTCAGAAGCTAAAACGAAGAATTCAACATTAATATAGTAACTATAGTTACCAATATCAGAGCCTTCTTAATCGCCAAAATCAGCACAGTCGACCACAGATCCATAAATCGTCAGCGATAGAATATTGCTGCTGGCTGCCACAAATATATAACAGTCTTGGGCACTTAAGAATTGTTTGATAGCTTACAACTGCACCCTTGGACGAGCTACGAGCCGAACGAATTCGTCGATTAGAAGTCGAGGTCGTCGTCGTAGTAGTCTCTGAAGAACTTATCTTTTCCTCTCTGCCTGGGACGTCTCTTCTGCTTGTCCTTGCCTCGCTTCCTGTACTTCTTGAGGCACGTCCTCGAGCGCTTCACTCCCCATCTTTCGGTCTGCATGTCGAAGTCGAACAAGTCGTGGAAGTCGTACTTGTTGCGGCCGAAGGGCAGACGCCAGGTCCTGGGACGGCCGTAGTCGAAGTAGCCGTAGCCAAGGTGAGCACACCGTTGGCACACGCCGCAGATGCTGCACGAGCGGCAGTCGCCGCGACCGCCATAGCAGAGGCATCCGGTGCAGACGAAATAGAGGTGATCGTCGGAATATCTGACATAATAGGTAAATCCGGCGGAGCAGTGACGAAGGCCGCCGATGCATCCGAAGCAGACATTTTGGGATTAACCCGTGCAGAGAGAAACATCATCATCATCATCGTCGTCGTCACTATCGTCATAGTCATCACCAGGATCGGAATTTCCATCATCGGGTCCTCCGTTTCCATTTCTAGCACTACTACTACTGGCATCAGAACCAGCAGCGTCGTATCGCCAAATGTGAAGGACGAGTGAAATGCAGTCGCTTATGAAGGTGAAGGACCATAGTGGCTTGCATTCCTCGTCTCCACCTTTTCCATACCGGAGCACCTGCTTTCCAGAAGGTGCGATGGCTTGACGCTCGCTAGTGTCGTGGAGCGGCGAGCTGACTCCAACAGATGCGGTGGTCAAGTGCAGCACCTGGACGAATGTCATGGGATATTGTAATTTTTCTTGTATATTGGCAATGTTTAACTACTTGTTTGTTTACTAATTTTGTTTGACAAAATTTGAGAATATATTTTAATATGGTTATTAATCATATGAATTATTAATTATAGCTTCAAATTACTTTTTAATGATCACAATTATCTGACAAATTAACATGAACAATCTATGCGTCAAATCATATTTAATGATCCACCTAAAAATGACAAAGAAGTAATAACAAGTCGAAGAATTGACGCAGACGGATCAGAAAATAAGTAGAAATGGGTTCAGCTCCCCATCAAAATGAAAACCGAAAGGAGACGGGGCCTCAGTATTGCGAGAACCAACATAGAAGGAACAACGGGCCGACTTTCAGAAAACCAAACAGGGTCATGGATGGCTTAAGACATGGAGAAAAAACAGATTCTAGAGTTACGATTGTCTTCGGATGACTTTATGGACGACCGTCCTATCGAGTGTTTCAGTGAAATTGTTGTATTTAAGTGGAATGCACGGTTGATTATTGCAACTTGATAGTCGACGAGACGGAGAGGAATCACGTCCAGACAGGACCCCTTCGTGGAAATTCTTTCAGGGGCAGAAGAGGAAGGGGAAGAGCAGGTTACCCAAGGATCCAAAGGGATTCCGGTAGCCTTCCGATAGGGCAGTTTAAATAGTTATTCAAGTTTATATCTCGGTAGGCATCTCGTGTGATGTATTTTAGAAGAGTCTGCACTGCCGTTCTTTGCTCCGATCTTCGTTGCTGACGAAGCGGACAAGCCCGCTGCGGCTCTACCCGTGGCCAGACCGGAGTTTGCCCAAGCTGCTACACCCCAGGAGAACTACTACGAGAGCAGAATGAAGCTGCAAATGTGAGCGGTTAATCTGATGTCTAGAGATAGGTCGACAGGAGCGATGATAAAAGTGGATTCGTTTTTGACAGATTACTGCAGTGAGAAGAACCTGTAGAAGGACTCCTACTTGAAGCATAAGATAGCATACTCTAGCTTGGTCGATGTGTAACTGGTTTGCGCTTTCCCGAGAGTGAAGAGCCTCAGCGAGGAGAGGGCAAGCATCGTGGCGGTAGGAGCTCGAAGTACTTTTGCGGAATCGGTCGCACGCACATTTGCGGTCGCCAAAGACCTCCGTCTCGTTGGATTTATATGCTAGTAGAAAAGACATCACTGAGTGTTGTGGTGGAGCACCAATAGGAGTGAGGCGCGGCAATCCTATTGTGTGGGACCACTATAAATAGCCTCGCGGCTATTCCGTTTTCGCTCTTTGTCTCTTGATGTCGTGTTATTGTAAATAGTGAATAAAGCTACTTAAAACGTTGTCAGACTACTTATCCTTCGATTAAACGATATAACACTGAGTATATTTGATTTTCCAGAGAAAAAGTTTCCGCAGTGAAAGTGTACGAAGACGGTCAGAAGTTGCGTGCGGCAGTGAAGCCGCAGAGGTAGCCGTTGAAACCTGGCGTGGAGATCGCGGACGCTCGCATTCTTAGGTGGAATGCTTTGAGCAACTAAAATTCTTGTAAAAGCGGGGCATACGCATCTGCTTCATTCTGGTCGTCAGGTTGCTGTACATCTACTCTACTCCCTTCCGCCACGTTCAGCTAGTCCGATAGCCAATAGCCGTATTGCCTAACGCATACCTTAAATACCACGAACCCTAAGAGTTTACATCTGTACAAGAATTTTTTGTTTTTGTTTTTTTAAGCCCGAATGGCGATTGTTTATGTTCTATTTGCGCTTTAGTTGTTTTTCGGAACGTGTCAGAGGCCTCGGCCCTTCGTTCGTTTCGAATAAATAAATTAAAAAAAATAAAAAAATATGTTAAATGAATTTTTAAATTCAACTAAACGCTGCTAGTATAATAACTTATGACTAACGCGTAAGAAACCGCAATGTCTCTCCTGGTCTCAGAGTAGTGGATTGTTCATGTCAAGTTTACTGTTTTTTCTGAAATATATTTTATACTCACTGCCGTCTCATAGTCATGAAGAACAATTGAGTCAGAATAATGGCAAACTATCTGTATTTTCCTCACAGTTTAAACTCCTGTAAATTTGAAGCCAAAGCAACAAAGGCACAAACTTATTACATGTTAATGTCTACCAGTCAGTCGGAACAATGACAAACTATCTGTATTGTATCTATCATTGACTGGGCAAACTAGTTGGAGTTAATTTTTATGTCATTCATCGTAATAAATTGATAAGACATTTGACTTTAAAATTTGTCTATTGTTTTATTAAACAACGACATGATCGAGGAAATTTTCCATCAAGAAGTCAAGGGATGTTTGCGGGGATAAATGCACCACTTTAAACAGGGATGGTTGCAGTATTCTTCATAAAAATCCCTTAAATTCTATGTTCGATTACGAGAGTTTTTTTTTGAGCAACTTGGTTACATAACCGCATATTTGCATAAAAATACTTTGATGAATGTTTTTATTTAAAAATGAACTTGTTAATTTGTCATTCTTATTTTGTATTGTCAATCGTTCTATAAATTACTGAAGTGTCACTGAAAGAGTCCTAGTCATCCAAGCTGTAATGCAGCTACATGAGGAATTTCAAAAACAGATAAAATTGAAGAGCAAAAGATACAAAAGCAAAAACATATTAGTTCCACTCAAACGGCTGTTAAAAGAATTTATTGCTATAAACATATTTCATAATAGACGTAGGTATTTATTTACCATGACGGAAGTCCACCCAAAATTTACTGGCGCTTTCCTCACGTACGCACCTTTTACTCTCAAAGCGAGACAAACAAGTAGAAGATTAGGTGTACAATTTTCAAATCAAATTTTTAACGTAATTTTGACATAATGAGGTCAAACAGCTAATTTTTTGTACATATTGGAGCGGTGCACATCCACTTATTGCTATAAAAGTTCATGTGTCAGACACTACTATTTATTCGAAACAAATAATTGTTTGGAAAATGTAATTTATAATGCCGTTAATATCGCACAAAATTAATGGACGCATTCATAACGATTTACTTTAGCTGTCAGTAGCAATCACTTGTTAGTAAAAGTTAAACTCTTTTCTTCCCTCTCTAATGGCCAGAAGAAGTTTAACTTCTAGAGCCTTTTTACAGCTGTAATTTGTAATGAATAACGTATTATGACAGGTGAGCGATGTAGGCAAGTTATCGTCAGGATTTCCGTTAGATAATTTGCGTACGATTTTCAGCTTTGGAAAAAGGGTAGCCCAACCTCCTAGGGGCAATCTTGGACTGCCAGTAACGAATTCCAAGAAATGCCTCTGGTCGAGGGCTGATAACTGCGAAAGTACTTCAAACAAATGAATAATCACAGGCGATGTTCTGCCAAAACCTTCGAGGACACAATTACATTTCAGAATGTGAACTGTCCAGTCACATTTGGTCGGACCACAGAATATTTCACTGTATTCGTGTTGAAAGAAGTATCGCATATGTATTGGATCTAGAACTTTCGCGAATCCCTTTCTAACTTCTTTCATACTCTTCTGTGGATTATTATACAACAACCACCAAACTAACAACTTCAGGTAATATTCGACATTTTCGATGCTCAAAAATGTTTCCCTTCCTTTCTCCATCATCTCGATATCTGGTGACCCCGGAAGGGTAAAGTTCACGCAAAGGTCTTCGAAGGAACATCCATCACAATTGATTTTGGATATGGCTTCATTCATTTTTTTTAAAGATAATGATTTATCATTCATTACGCACCATTTTTCTCTTAGGACATCCACAAGACTTTGAACAAATTTGAATATTGATGGATTTACATCTTTTATGTCTATGAGTGAGAGTTGCTGGGCATCAAGGTCGTCCCTGAACAAACATTTGTAGAAGGCGCACGAGAAGTTTATGTCTAACCTGCACCGTTCTATGAGAGCTTTCGCCATTACCACGCCTATAGCATTTAGGTACGACTTTCCGAATGGATTGCGAGACAATTTTGGGGTCGGAAACAATCCAGACTGAGATGTTACATATGAAATTCCATCGATAACCTCTCCAGTATCGCCTGACCACAATTCATGCTTAAATGTCTGGCAATCTCTAGAAAATTCCGAATAAAACTCTTTAATTGATCCCATGAAAGCACCGAGTTCTCCAGCAAACTGAAATTGCCACGTTCGATGAGATATTTCGAATCCCGAGTTCAACTTTTTTGTGAAATCATGGAGTATATTATTTCTAGGAATGACAATTTTTATCTCTGAATTTGAACGGTTATAGGTACTTCGATATTTCAAGTATATGTCTGATATTAACAGATCACGACGGTGTTCCATTGTCAACAGAAAAGAATAACTTCGGGATAGCTCGATCACGAAATTTGGGATCCGATTATAGGGATTTACAAATCTGTCTTTTCTACTATTTTCAACTTCTTTTACTACTTCGCTGACGAAACAGTCCCTATTAATTATCCTCTTTGTTGATAGACTGCCGAATAATATTCCCCAGTTTTCATTCACTTCGTAAAGGATTGACAGCAGCCTCAAAACTCTTGCCATCGGGTTTTCTCTCGTTTTCTCGGATTTTGAAGGTCCAAGTACTCTGTCGAAGGAAACGGAATTGTATAACTCCAACGTGATCTCCATTGGACTTTTTGGAGCCGGTAGATCTTCGATTTCGTAAAGGTCAAGTGGAACGTTAACGAAACCGTTTCGAATTAATAAGACGTCAAAGGTTCTGACAATCGATGTAACTAAATCTTGAAACTCTTTGGTTCCGGTTGCACTTGCATTCAGCTTTCCCTTAAAATCCGATGTTTGTGGCAGATCAAGAATGTTTGCCACCAGCTTTCTAAGGTTACTGTAGTTAATTTGCATTGTCATTTGAGAAGGCCTCCAGGTGCATATGTCTCGCATGATACTACTTAAAGTGGAATTTACTTTTTCAATCCTATCGTTAAATTCGCGATCGTTAACTTGATACTTATATACACTATGTTCATTCATCCAGTACGTTGTCACTTCAATATACACGGCGTTAATTATTATAAAGCGTCCATTTAGATGGAAATAATTCGAAATAATAGGCTTTTTATCAATCAAAAATTCACCTATCCTTTCATTTATTAAATGCTCCTTGTGGTGAAAAATCAGTAATTTGAAAAATGCAAAACCCACGAAGAAATCGTCGTCTTGAAGTGTATTGGTGTCTATGAGATTCTTCGCATATTTGATAAGTTCCTCTATTTTCAGTAAATTTTCTATATACTTAGTCTCACAGCAAAACCATTTTAATAGAAGGACTTTGTAAGAGGTCGGACATGGTTTCTGACAGACTCTGAAGAAATTGTACAGAGAACGCCCGATTTTATCTCTGGTTATTAATGATGATTCGGGTCCAGTGCTTAAAATTTCATTTGAATTTTTTGTCAAATCAGGAAAAAACGAGCTCTTTGGTAATAATTCGGAAAAAAGTTTCACGAGAGTTAGAGATTGATCGGTTTCGTTGGAGGAACGATAGCTTGCCTGCTTTTCAGATTCCCTCGCCAAAATGTCAGGAAGTACATCCAAAACCCCCACTTCGACAAGTATGCCCACTTCCTGACGATAATTCTGAGTTATAAGTATGAGTTTCAAAGTCTTAGTTGATTCAGATAGGAGCTCAGCTTCACCAGTTTTACTGCATCTTTTCAATATGTACACAATTGCGAAGAGAATCCAACGATGCAATGGTTCGTTACTTAGATTCATCTTATTTCTTAAGTCTTGGAGGATTGCCGTCAATAAACAAACGGATGCATTGTCAATCATCGCTTTTACATCAGACTCGGAACCACAAAGCTTCATTACTAAATTTTTACTAAATAATTTTGAGCTCCGGATCCAGTTTAAAAGTGCCGCCGAATAAACCAAAGCGATTCCTGCAATCCAATATTTTACTTCTGACATTATACGTTCACGGATTTGTACTTTGCTGTGCTTCGATGAAAGTGCAACCTCTATATTTTGTTTCGTTCGAATTCGATCAATGAATACAATTCTTGCCGAAATAAAAGATTAATTTTCAATTTATTACAATTTAACAATTTTAACAATATTGTTTTAAAAGTTTATTATTTCCCCTGTTTATTATAAAAGTTTATTATTATTACCTTTGCCTTTATCACTCCATATTGTCCAAAACTTGGCTAAATATCATCGAGAGCCCATCCGACGTCGTTTCGTAATCACTGTCGAAAGTTAACTCGGTGCGTCGGGTTCAAACGCCCCTACTTAACCTGTCATTATCATCACGTGGATGTTTAACTCGACTCGTTGCCTTTGTCGCTCCAATCACAGACAACTACAAGCGTCGTCCAATGGTTTCGAAGATGAACAACTTTGAACAATTATAATCAATGTTGCAGCCAAAGACTTTTTTTTAATTCAACAAAACAACTCTTAATTAGTGGAACTGAAAATAAAGACCCAAAACGTCACGAGACCTCACCAAGGTTCAAAGGTCTCGAAAGGACAAACCACGGACAAAAAAAAAGAAAAATTGGAAAACACTCAATAATTCTCGCAAAATGAAGACTTTCTTACTTCCAAACGCCGAAGAAAAATAAAAACAGCTGGATATTGTCAGAAGCTAAAACGAAGAATTCAACATTAATACAGTAACTATAGTTACCGATATCAGAGCCTTCTTAATCGCCATAATCAGCACAGTCGACCATAGATCCATAAATCGTCAGCGATAGAATATTACTGCTGGCTGCCACAAATATATAACAGTCTTGGGCACTTAAGAATTGTTTGATAGCTTACAACTGCACCCTTGAACGAGCTACGAGCCGAACGAATTCGTCGATTAGAAGTCGAAGTCGTCGTCGTAGTAGTCTCTGAAGTACTTGGCTTTTCCTCTCTGCCTGGGACGTCTCTTCTGCTTGTCCTTGCCTCGCTTCCTGTACTTTCTGAGGCACGTCCTCGAGCGCTTCACTCCCCATCTTTCGGTCTGCACGTCGAAGTCGAACAAGTCATAGAAGTCGTACTTGTTACGGCCGAAGGGCAGACGCCAGGTCCTGGGACGGCCGTAGTTGAAGTAGCCGTAGCCAAAGTGGGCACACCGTTGGCACACGCCGCAGATGCTGCACGAGCGGCAGTCGCCGCGACCGCCATAGCAGAGGCATCCGGTGCATTCGAAATAGAGGTGATTGTCGGAATATCTGACATAATAGGTAAATCCGGCGGAGCAGTGACGGAGGCCTCCGATGCATCCGAAGCAGACATGGTGGGAATAACCCGTGCAGAGAGAGACATCATCATCCTCATCATCGTCGTCGTCAAAATCGTCATAGTCATCACCTGGATCGGAATTTCCATCATTGGGTCCACCTTTTCCATTTCCAGCACCATTACTACTGGCAACAGAACCAGCAGCGTCGTATCGCCGAATGTGAAGGACGAGTGGAATGCAGTCGCTTATGAAGGTGAATGACCAAAGTGGCTTGCATTTCTCGTCTCCACCTTTTCTATACCGGAGCACCTGCTTTCCAGAAGGTTCGATGGTTTGACGATCGTAAGTGTTGTGGAGGAGCAAGCCGACTCCAACCGGTGCGGTGTTCAACTGCAGCACCTGAACGAACGTCACGGAATATTGTAATTTTTGATGCAGTTGTTACGACCACACGGGTCTGTGGATGTAAATAAGGATTATACGCACACTCAATTTGTGTGTGTTATGTTGGCATTAGATTACAAAGGAATTGGGATATTTTCCAAAATATTTAATGTTTTAAAATATATTTTCATGCTATTATCGTTTAATAATAATATCATCATCAGGGCGAAATATGTTACGAACTTATGCGAATGATTTCGATTCTGAAACGCCCGCAATGGACATAATAAAATGCCTACCGCAGTTCCAAAGAGGACATGGCGTTTGACGGGTTCCTCGAGAGTACAATGACCGAGCTGCAGTTTAATAAAAGTGCCCTCTTTTTGGCTGGACAGAGTACAATTCTCGATCACAAGGTACCTCCCCAGAAATGCCTTTCTGTACAAGGTGATCAGGTTCAAACTGGTAGAGGCCTGAAATTGCCATTAGCAATAGCGCAACGTAGTCAAGTAAGCACGAATTTGAGAATATTTATAATGAGATTAGATACAAATTCAAAAACATCTAATCCTAACTTAAGGGCTTGTGATGGCAAATTCAATTATAATATACCTCGTATCTTATTCCATCTAGCACCGGTTCTCTCCAACGCCTGGGGAAAAGGATTTTCAAAACGAGGTTTTCAGTGCTCTGTTTGATCACGTCCCCGCATGTCGCTACAACCGCCATCTTCTTCTACAAGAATATCAAAGTTCTCTTTATTTCTAGCTACTTCTAATGTTCAAGGCTTGATATCCCCAGAAAAAATCAGTTTTAAAATCTTTATTAGCATTACTTAATTTATCACTTATCTTTTAAAAGAAAATTCCTAAATAAAACGGTTCGACCAAATTGAACAACGTAATATAATAGAAGTTTGAAACCTTTTGGCGTTCCAGTTGCACGAGCTGGAAGTTATGTTCCACCACAATACTCCTATCACATTTCTGTACTGGCAGAGATGAAGGCTCCCTTTCAAAGTTTGTCTTCTCTTTCAATTGCAACAATATCTCTTTCGTATTCCTCGTCGTCCATCTTTCGACCTCGGAAATCAGAGACAAGTTGAGACTCTCCTTGAAGACCAATTCGAAATTGTCCAAGAGTTCGCTCCAATATGATTTCAGGGGAAACTCGGAGAGGATACCTGCTTCCGAGGCAGGGAGATTCATCGTGCAACGAAAACATTCGAAATTGTTAGACATTAGGCGGGATAAGAAGCAGAATTCTTTCCGAAGCCTATAGCAAATATGGCGACTGAGCACGCTTCGCTTGCCAAAGACACGAAATAGTTGAGAAGCCTAGAAGCTGTAGGCCAAAGGAGTGGTGCATTGCACATTAAATCACATTATTAAATGTTCGGTGGCCAGTTCATATCTAAATATTAAAAAAAAAACTTTCGACACCAACGAATAAAATAAAAGATAAAAGATTTGTTAATTAATTAGGAATGTTTAAAAGTTAAATTTCCTTCTGCAGATTTCCAATTGCATTAATCGGTCGCAGTTCCAACAACTATGAAGAGAACAAAAAATTGATTGCATTCCATATCCTTTCCACGGAAAAGAATTCAAAGATGAATGACAGATGGCGCTGAGAGACCGACTTCCCAACTTTCTGTAGTCTCCACGGAGATGAACAAACAAACATTTAAGAATATAATTTAATATGTTTATTAATCAAGGGTTTATTATAACTTTTTTTTTTTTTTTTTTGAGAGTTTAGAGTTTATTGAACAAACAATTGAACAAACAATAATGTACATAAGTACACCAACGAAACAAATTAAACTTAAAATACAAAATAAACTCATAGGGTCAGTCTTAAGGAAGCGCAAGCTTCCGCTAAACAGACTGGCCCTAAAAATCATAATATATATAATACAACCATGTAAATTCAAACAACCCTTACTAAATGAGACTTATACAATTTCTTAAACAACAGAAACAATAACTCAAAAGGACATGAATGAAAACAAGTTAATTCCCTAACTGAATCTGGAATTGAAGTATATAATCTGGGCCCATAACATTGTATAGAAAATAATTTCAAAGTAGATTTAGCAAAGGTAGGACTGTATTCGTGAGTGTTACGTAAGAAATAAGAAGGATTGTTATAGGTATTGCTTGTTATGAAAAAATCTGAAAATATTTTAGGAATAGAATTGAAGTGATAGGCAAACATAAAAAGGGCAGTTTGTAAGTCATGAATTTGGGTTACACTTAGTAAATTATTGTTTGTAAAAGCAGAGACAGTCGATGATAGAGGCGGCAGCAGGAAAATGACACGCACAATCCGTTTTTGTAATAATGATAACTGATGTAAGTGTGTCTTGTAAGTAGAAGCCCATATGATATTACAGTAAGTTAGGTAGGGATAGACAAGTGAAAAATATAATGAAAGTGCTATTTTTGTGTTGATAAAAGGCCGTATCCTTGATATTATTCCAATATTTCTGGAGATGCGATTTTGTAAATAAGATATATGGTTTAGCCAAGAAAGGTGTTCATCTATTGTGATCCCTAAATATCTAATACTTGTGACTCTATTTAGGGAAAACTTATCTATGTAGAGAGAGGAGTTACATGCAATGACCTTTCTGGAAGAGTGAAAAACCATAAAATTTGATTTATAAACATTGATAGATAA
>CM067535.1:2015000-2065000 GCA_034509925.1 Hirudinaria manillensis | reverse complement strand
TTATTATTATCATTTAATTTTAATTTGGTAATTAATAAATAAACTTGTGATTAATTGCTCGAAAGCAAATTTAAGATGTCATTGCTTTTCAATAGAAATTCGTGGCAAGAACTGTTGCTGTTGTTGTTGTTAGTGTTGTTGTCGTTGCTGTTGTTGTTGTTGTTGTCGGTAGGACGTTGTACACAATGAGGTTTGCCCAATGGTAAATTGTTTTTCTACTTATCAAATATATTTATTCAATTTAAAACTTAATTGATTAAACATTAATAAATATGTAAATAAATTTATAATAATAATAATAATAATAATTTGGCAGCTAATGAGCCGGTTAAAGACGTTGATTAACCCCTACTCATGTCCAATGAACACGTGTTCTTTCATCTCCAATTTTTCCGGTCGTGAATGATGGATGGACAGGAAATGAGGAGCTGTAAACACAATCAAGATGGCGTCGCCTAGAAGACGAATTCCTCCGACATTTTGCAAATTATTTTTCCATTCGTATTTATCGCTTTTAAGACGAATTAAATAAAAAAAAAATCAATGATCTGCTTTTTCTTTTTTAATGCAAGCACATCGCTAGCGATACAACGTGTATCGGATCAGGTAACCGTGGTTACCGTGACGAAAGTTGCCATAGCAACTGGCTCGATGCCCGTTTCCGACTGAGATAATATCGTTATTATAAAATAATAAATATTATTATAAACCAAATTGTTCCTACAAGTTCATCATGACTTTAGAAACAATTAAAATTAATTAAAAGAAATTCACAACAAAAAAACATCGTTAATGAAAATGAAAAAATATAGGAAGCATCTAGTAAACCAGGTCGGGTGATGGCGTGACAACGTGAGGGACGATATCAACGCCCGAGTACTTAAGTAGTACACACGGATCGTATACTATTGTACGTAAGTAGTTCCTCATCACATATCCCTCCGCATTCCTCAGACCACCCGTGCAGACCTGCCTCGAAAAAAAAAAAGTTACTTCTAAACATCCAATCGAAAGCTTCTGACGATCTCCAGATGTCGCTACGGTACTACATTGGGTGTGTTTTTGTTTTCAATTTTTCCATTTTTATTTATTTTTATTTTTTATTTTTTATTTCTGATAAAAAGAATCAAATGATTGAATGAAGACGTATTTAATAGTGCATATAATTTGTCGACGATTTATGCAATTTAAAAACAAAAATAATAATTTAATTTTTATTTTATTTATGAAATTATTTCTGCAAACGTTTCTGCTGAATTATTAACCTTGGCTTTTTTTTGTTGCGTTGTTAATAGAAATGTAAACATTTAATCTCAAGCTCTGCGTCGTCATCACCACGATCATCACCATCATCATCAACACCACAACCACCACCACCATCATCATCACCACGATAATCATCATCATCATCATCACACCACTGGATAAAGCTCGTAACGTATTTTAGCATTAAGTTCATCGTCGTCATGGCAACCGCAAGTCAACAACCTGCATCGGAATGGTTGCCATGGTGAACTTTCTCGTGGAGGCGTGGTATTCGTATCGAATTTCGGAGGATATTTTTTTATTTTAATTGTTTTTTTGATCAATTCTAAAAAAAAAACAACTTCTATCAACTTTCAAACCGTAATGAATTATGGCTGTCAAAATGTTTGTTTGTTTTTTGTTTTGTTTGTTTGTTTTTGTTTTTGTTTTTGTTTTTGTTTTGAAAACAGATGTATGTTTACAACCAATTTAATCATTCATCGTAAAATATGAGCGCATAATTTATTCTTTTCGTTTGAATTACATCACCATAATTATTTCTAACGGCTGCCATAATTTCTGACGGATCGACCGTGATGGCGGTGGTTATGATGATGATGATGATGACGACGACGATGATGATGATGATTATGATGATGATGATGACGATACTCCTGGTAACTGGGTTGCATTACATTGCAACAAGTTTATGTAAACTTTCCACTTCCGTTCGTTGGCGGAAGCTCCGGTGGGCGGAGTCGACCGGATGCGGATTCAGGCTCCTATTGGTCGACGGCCTCTGATTGGCAGATGGAAGTGAATAATCCTGGAAGTGGTATAAAACTGGAATGGACGGTTGTGGGTGCCGCTTTGCCATGTTGATAATTTTACCTTTGGAATCATTTCTGTAGAAACTCTTTCGTTAGCATCGTCATCGTCGTCGTCGTCGTCTTCGTCACCGTCAGCAGATTCACAGATAGTATTGTTTTTGGTTGAAAGAGCTTTCATCATTTTACTCACTGTCCGAACGTCGGTGCTGAAAATTCTCCTCTTACGTCATCGTCGCCGTCGTCGTCGTCGTCATCATCCCCGTCCCCATGGTAACATGGATAACGGAATAGAAATCGACCTGCTGCACTCCAGGACCCCTTATTCCGATGCCACGAGGTGCAGGAAGAAGAAATCGTCCAACAGCATCAAGAGACCCATGAACGCCTTTATGGTATGAATCTTCGTGGTATTCGTGCATACGTGATATGTGCACCTGTCATTTGCGTATTCATCAGCATCCGCCATCGTCATCGTCTTCATCTTCGGCATCATCGTCGTCGTCGTCGTCATCATTAACGTGTGTTTCGTTCGAAGGTGATGAGAAAGTTTTAATTGAAAGAGTTGACTTCAAAGGGTCTGCCTGTTGGTGCCTCGTTGCAACTTCCGCTAGGTGGCCATTCAGCCCTTCAGTAAATAGTCTTCAGGGTTGGGTTGGGTGGGAGTAACCCTTCAGTAAATATGGGTTATATTCAGGGTTATTCCCCAAGCCCTTAGTTAATAGTATTCAGGTATTTGTAGTATTTACTTAATATTATTCCTTTACACCAGTATTCTGGTGATTCATCATCATTGGTT
This sequence comes from Hirudinaria manillensis, assembly GCA_034509925.1. Lineage (NCBI taxonomy): Eukaryota > Metazoa > Annelida > Clitellata > Hirudinida > Hirudinidae > Hirudinaria > Hirudinaria manillensis. The sequence goes on along the minus strand of CM067535.1, from coordinate 2,062,129 downwards.
TGGATTGAATCGACCATTGTATGCTCGTCAATCTTAGGGTGTTTATATTAAATTATTATTATTATTAATATTATTACTGTTTAGGACTTTACTACTACTACTACTAATAATAATAATAGTAATAATAATAATAAAAAAATAATAATGATAATAATAATAATAATAGTATAATAGCATTAATATAATAATAACAGTTATTACGTATAACTTAAAAATGTAATAATAATTATTATTATTGTTATTATTGCTATTGTTAATCACAAAATACAATTAAGAACTCACAATAACGTCTCAGAGTTTCCAGCGAGTAAGTAAGTAAGTAAGTAAGTAAGTAAGTGAGCATCGTGGCCCTCTGACCACCGATTGGTTGCTGGGTTATATTTTTTTTTTCGTTGCACGTGTTGCTGAAGCCATCAACAGGTGAACAGCTGACTCTCTCCTCTCTCGAACTTACTCAACCCGGAGTTATTTGGCAATCTCCATGGCAACGATACTTTGTTATTTTTTCTTTCCCCCCGTTAAGCGCTGTAAATTTACATCCACAAGACCCGTGTGGTCGTAACAACTGAAACAACAACAACAATTTCAACAACAACTGCAACAACAATAACAACAGCAACAACAACAACGACGACGACGACGACAAAAGCAACAATGCAATTAGATGCAAACGATTTCATTTGTGATCTAGTCACGTGATCTGAAATTGAATCGTCTGATTGGTCCGTTATTTCAAGAAACGTACGAGATTTTTTGTTCTTTAATTTGTTGTTAATGTTGTTGTTGTTGTTGTTGTTGTTTGATTTGCTTCGTGGGAGTTCCCGGAAATAATCGTAAATTAATAAATTATGTTAATTGCAATGAAATGTGGTTTTAAAAAATATCGAGGCTAATTGCCTTGTGACGTAATCGTTGTCAGCACTAATTGTAACAAACCGATGTTCAAATCAATCAGTCTAATAGACTCCTGATTGGATGATGACGGACCAATCAGCATTAAACAGCTCAGAAATACTAATTAATTATTCATAATTACTAATCAAACCGTTCAGAAATACTAATTAATTATTCATAACTTCAATGACTTCATGAATTTGAGCCGACGACCATTTTCTTTTGTAAATAAATTTCTCGCAAATTGATCGGCACGAAGTTGAAAAGATATTTTGAAGTATTTTTTTATCTTAAAATTAATATTTTTATCTTGAAATTATTAAAAATTATTAAAAATCGAATAACGATCTTATTTTTCTGAGATTATAATCGTTTCTAAAATAGTTACATGAAAGAATAGTATTGATGGTATTACTAGTACTATTTCTAAATACCAAAAACTAGTACATAAATATTATAGATAAATTATTGTTAATAATTAATAATAATAATATTTTAAATTATAATTGTCATAATAAAATAATAAATACATTGGAAATTGCCAATGCAAGGTCTGCTAGCCATAGTTAAACAAAATGTCCAATCAGTTTGAGTTTGTTTAAAAAGTGCAAAATATTTTATAACAAAAAAAAAGAAAAAAATTTCATTCTGGATGTAACTTTGGATCTCAGGCGGGATTCCATAACATTCGGTGCACATTTTTACGCCATGAATGTCATTCATGCATTGAATGCAGCGGTGAATTTCACATTCAACGCACGATGAATGAATGAATGAATGAATGAATGATTGAATGCCTAATTGTTTGATAGATTGAGTTGATGAATGAATAAATGATTGGTTAATTGTGATAGTGAACGGATGAATTGATTAATTCACAAGTGAATGAATGATTGGTTCGTTGAAATAGTAAGTGGTTGAACGGACAAATGAATCAATGAATGATTGGCTGATTCAAATAGCAAATGAATGATTGACTGATTGAAGCAATGAATGAATGATTGACTGAATGAAATAGTGAATGAATGAATGCCTGGAAAGATATTGTTCACCCTCAGCTTTTTTCCCCTTCTCTTCCAACGCTCAGAAGGTCGAATGTTTTGCAAACTCAGTTGAAGAATTACCGCTAACAAGTGACGCAATCACTATCATGCCCACCGACGTTAACGTAATCGTTATCAACACCATCGCAAACTTAATAATAATTAATTAACATTAACAATAAAGCTTTTTGTTTTGTGACGTTGCGCGAATGTAGGGTGTCATGGCAACTCTGTGAGAATAATAAATGCCATCATTAAAAATTATTATTGTTATTATTATTATTATTATTATTATTATTATTATTATTATTATTATCTTTATTAAATAGAATATCGAAATTTTTTACGTACAACTTTAAATGAATAAATAATAATTTAATATAAAAACTCATGAAACAAGAAATCCAATTGTCAACAGATGTTGTCGTGAACATATTTAGATTATTTGTTTTTATTTTTAAACATTTTTAAAAATTATTTTAAAAATTATTTCGAGTAAATGTTTTACATAAATGAAATAAATTTATTCTGTTGATATTATATTATGTTGATATTATTTAATATTATTTGATAATATTTAATATTATTAGAAATTATTTTTTATCAATAATTCTTTATAATATTTAATATAATTCTAATTATATTAATATAATGTATAAATGGAGAAATAATATAATTTTATTTAGAAATAAATTATTCTCGTTGGATATTCAGGAATAAAAGTTTGATTAAAATTATAGAACAACAACAACAACGACAACATCAACATTAGCAACAACAACCAATTAATATTCATCAATTAATCACAAATTAACAATTTTAATTACTTTTATAATAATAATAATAATAATCATAATAATAGTAATAATAATAATAATAATATTTTACTTTATTTTATTTTGTTTGTCAAAATGCAAAGGATTAATTGTAGCGGATTAAATGAATTTAGAAATGAAAATAATTAAATAAATGTTAGTATTGATAGTGATATCAATTATAGTCCATTCATTCAAGACGACGGTTATGATGATGATGTTGATGATGATGACGACGACGACGACGAAGGAGATAATTTGAAGCACATGGTGACAAGATAAACATGGAACCCTTCGTACGCAACGTTTCATTTTCCTGTCGGACGTTGTAGTTGAGGTCGTTGAAGTCGGTGAAGTTGCTGCAGTCGGTGAAGTTGCTGCTGCCGGTGAAGTTGCTGCTGCCGGCGCTATTTTTAATTTAATGGTTAAGTGAGAAGCAATTATTTTATTGGTCGATTTATTGATTGATTTAATGAATGAATTATTAGTAAATGAATTATATTGTAAACCAATCAGTCACGTGGTGTTGTGAGGTATTGATGATGATACCAGTTTGCAAAAGTTAATCTCCGTGGATACGAATTGACACAAGAAAGGATCTGAGGTCAGCGAGGTCATCGGCCATTTTCCTATCATCACCATCATCATCATCACCACCATCGTCGTCGTCATCATCGTCATAATAATTGTGTAATTGCAGAATAAATATCAGGTGATGATTTTTGAAGATGAATTTTTGTAGAGATTTTAATTTAATGTTGCATTTGTTCAATATAAATATTAATAATAATAATTTGTTCAATATAAATATTAATAATAATCTTAATAAAAAATAATAATAATAATAATAATATTAATGATGCTGTTATATAATATAATGTTATATAATTGTTACCATAATTCTTGTAATGCGGTCGTCAGATTACGTTTATTTCGGACATAATTTTAAAATCATGGCATCTTAGTTCTGAAAGTTTGTCCAAAATTCTAGCAGTAAAATATGTGAATTATTTTTTTAAATATAAAGAATAATAATTATAATAATAAATAAATAAATATAATAATTACCGAACCATTACGATGTTTAACGATCCGGTTACATGGATATTGGTGAATACATAATTACATGGACACTGAATAATTCATTACCATGGATATAATGAATAATTAATAAAATGAATTATAATGAATATTATGAATAATCTCGGAAAAGATGCCATGGAATTCCATGGATTCGTGGAGTTGCAAACCCATGGGATCCTGTTAAACCGCGGAAAGCCTGGAAAAATTACTTGGGGAAGCAAATTCAATAAAAAACCAATCACGAGTTAATCCACTGCGTAGACGCTTTGCACATATTTTTTCTGGCTGCATTAGGCACGCATTATAACATCTTCCTGCAGGAGATTTGGAACGAATGAGGTTTTAAAACTATCGATTTCTTTGAATTTATATTTTTTTAAATAATAAATAAATAAAATAAAATAAAATACTTCAATTTGAGCTTCTACTTCGATTGAATGGAATATCACAAAAAAATATATATAAAACGACGACGAAAACGATTTAACAGGCAATTCTTGAAGGAATTCATTCAGAAATTCTAAACAACCAGCTAAAAATTTAAAAAAATTTAAAAATTCTAATTCCAGTGTTTCTCTCAATGGGAACGTTTGAAGATCATCAGGGTCGACCCGGAGAGGCACAACGCCGAGATAAGCAAGGAACTTGGCAGGAGATGGAGGGAACTTTCCGCCAGCGAGAAGAGACCCTTCTACGAGAGGTCGAAGCATCTCAACGAGTTGCACAAGATCGAGTTTCCAGACTACAAGTACAGGCCGAGGAAGAAGAGGGACCACAGTCTCAAGCTGTCCACCGCTCCCGACGGACTCTCCGTCATCAACGTCAGCGAATCGTCGTCAGAAGCCAACAACAATAACAACGGCAACGCCGGCAACATCCACAACAGCAACATCATCACCAACAACAACAACGGAGTCGATAAGAGTTCGAAAAAGACGTCCCTGAAAAAGTTGAACTGTCGGGGTAGGACGAGAATGTTTTCCAGTTCCATGTTGGTCCAAAGGACACTGGAATCGTCCAAGGCCTCGGAGTTGTTGGAGAACGCTGTGCTCGCTTCTTCTTCGCAGCACTCGACTCTTTACAACGCCGGAGACAACTTTGTCTCCCTCAAGACATCAGAACATCTGACCGATTATGCAGACGATCCGTCTCACCTTGACCTCCACAATCCAGGGGTAATGGCCATCGGCCTGACGCCGCCGACAGCCGGTGACGAGTGTCTCATGAGGTGCAGATCTGCCGAACAGCTGCAAGACAACTACTTGCGTTCCATCGATTCGAATCACTGGATGAACTACGACGCCAACAATCACTTCTCCGGCAACTACTTCCCCTTGTACCGCAACTACCAAGACGATCACAATCATCACCATCACCACCATCATCATCATCAACAGCAGCAGCAGCAACAACAACAACTTTTCTACAACAACAGCATTCGAGAAAGCTTCGTGGACGACCCTGCCTATCCAGGGAGGCCTGAATATCTGGCCTCGAGCAACATGATCAATCATCATCATCATCATCACCATCAACAACAGCAACAACAACAGCAGTTCATCTATACGTCCTGGGCTCAAGATGTTCAGAGTTATGCAGGTGATGAAAACCTAGGAAGCAAGAATCCGACAACAACCACAACATTCAACAACAACAACAGCAACAACAACGGCAACAACAGTAACAACAGTTTCTACCACCCGACAACGGCCGTCAACAGCGACGTCATCTATGCGGACGTCATTTCCCATCCTCTGAAAAGCTCTTTCTACTCCCATTCTGATCCGACCGTTCCCGTCGAGGTTTGGCACGACTACCCTACCAGTCAGACCACGGACTACCACCGCAGCTACTCGGTCTCTTCCGCCTCTTCCACGTCACGTTCACCGACCAGCGTCCACCCAATCCACCCGGTCGAAGACAGTTCATACGTCAGCGTCGAGCAGGGCGCCAAGACGCAGACGAGCGATTTGAAAAATCCGTCGCTAACTTCATTATCCGGGACCAATCAATTCGGCTCAAGACCACCGGCCTTTTACAATCCCATATTTGCCTTCACCGCTTCTGACTTGAACTGTCTCGATTCGTGAATGTTTCCGAGACTATTGTTGTTGTTGTTTTTGTAATCGTTCCTTTCTGTTGTTGTTGCTGTTGTTGTCGTCGTCGTCGTTGTTTTAAATATAATTTCGTTCATAAGATAATATTTTTTTATTTTCGTTTTTATGTTTATGTTTATGTTTGTTTTGTTTTTGTTTTTTTCTTTCTTTGCGTTTATTTTTAATTTCGTTTTATTTTGCTTTCGAACGACGTGCCTTGCAGCTAAGTTGAGAAGGCCACATTGTTATCCGAGGGCGACAAGAAGCTCTCGTCGCAACCACCACCACGACTACTTACATCTTCATCGTAGCAGCATCGTTTCAGATTGATTTTCTTTCTTTCTTTTTTTTTTCGAACGTATTTTTATGGCAAATAAATATTTTACTTTCAAGCATTTCAATTTCAATTTCATTTTATTTTTATTAATTTTATTATTATTTTTATTTTTTTTAAACACGCGTAATTTCATTCTAAGCTGTTGCAAGATGACTAGCAGCAGCAACCTAGCGGAGCAAGGCTCGTGTTGGCCAAACACGAGGCTTTAGACACGGAGCGTGTTGTTTACTCTGCCTCGGGTTTTCAAACCACAACCCTTCATTCCTTCTCCTCCTCCTCCTCCTCCTCTGCCTTTCACTCCCTCCATCATCATTTTTTTTGTATCTGAACTCCTGACTTTTTAAAGCCGGTTTTTTACCCGTAACTTTCCTCCAAATGTTGATATATTTGGCGAAAATCGTCGAAAATTGGATTAAAAAAGGTGCCGAAAGATTAGAGTAGAATCGTGGGTCGCTGTCACGTCCAGTGTCACGTGAGAAGATGTCGAAGAGGAGATCGAGCGACGAATCAACTGACAGAATTGAAAGGAAGCTATTTATTTCAGATATTTATTTATTTATTTATTCACTTAATTCAACCTTTAATTTTAAAATTATTAACTATAATTGCATTCTAAAATCAGATTTCTCCATTTTTTTAAAAAGAATTAATGACTATTTTGAACATTTTCAGGCAAAATTTCAAACATGAATTATAAAATATAACGACGTCATTAGCGATTACTAATTTAATACATATGCAAATCTCATGAATATTTAAATACAAAAGTCTGTGATTAACATTCTATAAAAAAAAATCCATTAATAACCGATCATTCGGTCCAAAATCCTTATCAACAACTCCTCCCCTAATCAGCATAATTTATTCTGGTCATTATAAATTCAGATGAGGGGATATTAAAATATCCATGCATGGACAGAATAAAAAACAGGTGCATTTTTTTTTAAATTGGCTTATCAGATTACGATTGGCACCTGGTTGACTTGAAATTATTGATTATTAGCTTGTTGGTGAATATTTATTTATCGCAATTCTTAATTTATAACCTTTAAATTAATTATAATATATTTTTATTTTTATGTTAATTACATTAAAAAATAAAAAAAATAATAATAATAAACAATTGGATTAAGATAACATTGCTATTGTTAAAGGTGCCGTTAATTATTATCTCGAAGGCTTCAGCGTCATCATGATAATGATAGTGATGGTAACGACTACCATCATCATCGTCGTCATCATCACCAAAGTCGATGTTGCTGTTTTTGTTGTGGATGTTGTTGTTGAATGTTGTTGTTTTTAAACTTCTACTTGGCAGAGTTGCATAATCCGAATTTCCCTTATCGTAAGGTTGGCATCTTTTAATCTTAAATTGAACTTCCTGTCTTAATTGGTGGATTGTCTGAAACTCGCATCCATCATCCACAACCTGGAATCCATTCAGACAAAATGGAAGCTTTTCCCATCTAATGACTCTTGGAATGCCACGTAATTTCCTTGATGTTTGGAGAGCTCGCTTTATTTCATTAGTGGCCATGTTGATGTTGATGTTGATGTAGCAGTTTACGGGCGGCGATGATGACGACGACGACGACGATGATGATGAGGAGGATGAGGAGGATGAGAAGGATGAGAAGGATGAGAAGGACGAGGGAGATGCTTCAATGCTAGATTCGTTAATCAAGTCATACTCTCCTGCAGTACATGGTGCGTGCTAACACCATCATCACCATCATCGTCGTCGTCGTCGTCATCATCGCCATCGTCGTCGTTGCCGTCTCATCATTATCATCAAATCCATCTCACTTATCATCGCCATCATAAACGCTTTTATGATTATCAATATCAACATCTACGTCGACGATAAGAATAATAAAAGCCTAAGTGGAACGAATGAAGGAGGGGTTAACTGAACGTTCTCATACCGTTAACTCCATATTTTATCTAAATAACCGAGTATTTTCTCGAAATAACCAAGTATTTTCTCGAAATAACTGAATATGTTATCCCAATAATTGAATATTTTCTACAATACTCTGAATGCCTGCATGGAATCTCTCCAGGCAATGTTTTATTCGTTCAGAAACTAATTACATTCCAAGATTCCAACAATTGGGTCCGAAGAATTGGGAATGAGAAGCGCCATCATTTTTTTGGTTACAATTAACAGATGCGAACGTGGACGAATTAGATACGATTCGAACATCTGGATTCGTGCAGTTTCACGTTTCGAGGCATTTAAATTAATATTAATAATATAATTAATTTTATTTTATTTCTTCTTTTTCTTCTATTTATACATAAATTAATCGATCCAGCAAAAAATTCCGGCATCGCGAGGCGTCAGTTTCGGTGCAAAGAATTCTTTCTTCGAATAGAAATCTTGTAAAATTTCCTGTTAACGAATTCTTTATTCTACAATTTATCACGCATTAAATTCCAATTCTGTCGTAATTTCAACATAAAAAAAAAACAGATAAATTTGCATTATGCCCTAATTTTCTAATTTCTATCGTTATTCCAGCTGGCAAAAAAATAAAAATAAAACTTTATAAATAGGAATGAATCGAAACCGAAATTAAAAACAAAAATCATTTTCCCAATACCTACGGAAATTCCTGGAAAAAGAAACAGAAAATCATTTTCCATCAAAAACATTTAAAGACAAAACAACATTTTAATAATTTTATTAAAGTTGCATTAAAATCTCCATATCATTAATATTCATGATCAAAATTAATTCCTCATCAATGCTCATTAGCATATTTATTATTCCAAAGACGACATGCAGGATAAATTTCCATTTTTTTCCTTCATTTGCCGTTCTTTCCATCCCATCCAGGACCCAGTTCTGAGTCGACATATGGAGCAACTGTTTCCCACACCTATGAATAATTCATCAGTCCATAATTTATGCTAATTATATCACTCCGTAGTAACTATACTAATTGTCTAAGATTGTTTTTTGCAAATTGTGCTGAGCGATGTTTATATTTGGTATTAATTTATTCAGTGAATGAGATGCATGATAACGGATGAATAATAATAATAATAATAAATTAATTAGAAATTTAAAAAAATAATAATGGGAGTGAAGTTCGTTGTACCTTGTTTGACCTCAGGAGTTCAATGCAAGCTTCCATATCAGGGGCCATGAACCTGTCCTTATCCCAGGCTCTGATGAAATTGAATTATCATTTAATCATTTGCTTTTTTAAGGGAGTGAATGAATTAGTGAATGAATGAATGAGTGAGTGAATGAGTTGACTGCAGATCCATCTTATATAGCATATTCCAAGGATATTAAAAACAACAAAGAATTCTTTAAAAACACACTCGCATACACACACACAAGCACGCACGCACACACGCACATACGCACACACACACATGCGAACAACTCGAACAACCTGGCAACAGAACGAACGAGTTTGTGCAGAGCTTCCAACGGTTCAGTTGTTTTCAGAGGACGATGAAATTCAAGTCCCTGACAGGCACCCAACAATTCTATTCCGACGACTGAAAGAATATTTATTTATTTCATAATTTTTCACTATTTTATAATTTAATTTATAACTCTGTATCTGTTACAACCTTAGCTTAATAACTAGGTCGGTTTGGCTGGAATTCTGGGTCGTGTCAATTTAGCGGGGTTATTTTTTATTATGTATTAATTATATTGATTATCATTATCATGCACCTTGTTTACTGAATAAATTACTATTAAATATAAATAATAATATCATGGACTCATTATATGGTCATTTAAATATGTAAATGGTCATCATCATCAAGCTCATTTAAACTCATTTAAATATATATATTAAATATATGTAATAATTATTCAAGGTCAAACTGGGGTCGTTCGGTCTCACCCTCCTCGACATTCTGAACTACCCTCAGGGCTTTCCTGGCAGCCCAACCCCCCATGCTGACGTGGTCCTCTGTGCCAGCACTCGTTGTGATGGAATCGACGGATGAAGGATGACACAGGCCTTTGTTCTCCGAGACTGATTTATTTGAAAATACTTTATTATTGTAATTAATAATGTTTATTATATTAAATTGAAAATAACAATGATAATATTTTTATATATAACAATGTTATTCAAAAGTATTTGAACTAGCAATAGACTTTTTAACATGGTTTGAACTTCTAAGATACTGTAAATAGAAATTAGTTATAATAACTGCTAAAAAATAAATAATAAACGCAATAAATACAAAACTATCATCATACCCAGAGCGGCCGCCGTGCAGTGGGCAATCATGAAACCAGAATTCAAACCTCCACCGCTCGTCAGAAACGCAGGTAAACCACTGTAACCTAAACATGTAAAAAAAATAATTTGAAAATAAATTTCTAATTATAAATGATTTATAATAAATAAATATTTATTCCTGTTTCGAGTCTTTGTGAATCAAGCCAATCTTTCGCTCGATTCAGGCAGAGAAATGGCATTTTACGAGGCGCGTCTCAATCGATCCATCATTTATGTAGCGCCCTACTTTTTAAACTTCAGTTACAAACAAAAAATTCAATCTTCTTCTATATAAATAAAAATGCAATGCGTGTTTGTATCATGTAAATGTTCTCTGAACGTACTTAACCAATTGCTTTGAAATTTTGACACAACATAGTGCTCGATTAGAAGAGTGTTTGTATATAGGTTTCATATATATACCACAACTATATCGTGTAAAATACGCTTTTTTCGAAGATCCTGCCATCTTGCCATTGTTATGTTTTAGAATCGCGACACGTGGTTCAAGCGATTGCAAGGCAATTAATAATAGAAGTGTATTGAGCAGGCAAGCATTTATAACATGTAATAATATATTACAATAGTAATTATAAATGTAATCGTACGGGTGTGAACAATTATTGAGGTGGATGTGGTTATTGTTATCGTCATCAGAATTAATTTTATTATTATTATTATTATTATTATTAATTTAATTTAGTTATAGCAGTGGAAATGAACCTGGATGAATGAGTCTTTCTATCCTCCTTTCACTGATGCATGCAATTTCGTGGATGGCTATGGCCAGGAAATCCAAGGCCTACGAATGCAATCAGGTATATTAACAACGAATCAATCCATTGGACACCCACCTGGAGTCACACCTTGGCAGGGTATTCCCCGTGGAAGTTCCCACCCGACACGACCTTTTCTCCGTCTGCGAATACGATCTGGAAGAATCAGGTTCAATGCAAGGTTAAGCCCATCACGTGGTCATAAATGGCATTAATAATTTCCAACTATTATTATTGTTATTATTATTATTATCTTTGTAATTAAATTAATATTATTATTATTAATTCCTCAAACCGGATTATCGGTTGCACTGTTTAACTCAGTCCCGAGGATTCCTCTGACAAAGAGCAGAGCGTCGTTGGTAACTCCGTGAACCTTAACGATATAAATAAATAAATAATTATAATTTAATTATAATTAAATAAAATAAATAATTAATTATTATTTTAGTACTATTAATCGGTCAATCAATTTGGTCTTTAATTCATAAATTGAATTAAACGCATCTCAAGAATCGATGACACCTGGGGAATGCATCGCAGAGAATATGCGTCCTGAACTTTGTCGCAATTTTTGTGGCTCTCTGGAATCGAAAATTAGTTATTAAGTGGCTTTAATAAATAATTAAATGGCTTTATATTATCGGTAATGATAATGATGATGATGATGATAATGACATTGATTATGGCCATGGCAATGTCACGATGATGATGGTTATGACTATGAATAATAATAATAATGATAAAGTAATAATAATAATAATAATAACAATAATAATAACATTAATAATAATAATAATATCATTTATTATGATGTTATTGACAATGACGTATTTTCTTTGGTTACGTAAAACTCAAACCGACCTGCTATTTCAGAATGATTTCTGGCCGAATGGAGAACGGATCTCAGTCTCGCCGCCACTTTGTTTTGTCCCGGATGTGGTCGTAATTTGTGTAGGTCTTTTGTTTTATTTAATTATTAATTTAAGTATTTCAATCGCTTTATTATTATTATTATTATTATCGTTATTATTATTATTAATGTTATTATAATTATTATCACCAGCTGATAATTTACTTTAGAATTTCAACGAAATAAATGAGAGAAATTGTTCAAAAATAATTGCAAAAATAAAGCAAAAAGGACACTCTAATCTTTAGTGCAAACGTATTAGTGCAATTGATTTAGGGATCCCAAATTTTACAATTATTATGTAATGATTTATAATCAATATTTTACCCGGGTCAAAGGCCGCCACCGTGCCCTTGAGAGCCTCCAAGGACATACCAGCTACCACATCTGCCTGTTTGCAAATCTTTTCCGCTCGAATGAGCGCTAGAAAAATTATTCACCATATAAACTCATGTCTTTCCACAGATGTCGCCAGTGCTCGATATGATGAAATGTCAGAAATATCGGCCATATTTGATAAAATTAAGTATTTCGCTTTTATTAATTTATTATGTAATTTACAGAATTTAAATTAAATTAACTTGCTTAATTAAAAATAATTGTGATATTAACGGATATTGGACTTTGCTCAGGCTGAGTTCAAAGTTCAGAAATTTCAGGTTTTGATTGTGATACTCTTAAAATTTGATTCATAAAAAAACTCCAAGATTTAAAAATTGATAAATTAAATAATACTAATAAATTAGATTAAATATTAAGAATTTAATTTAAATAAATTAATAAATCAAATAATAAGCAACAAATCACCTTCCACCCCGAGAGCTGTCATGAACTGCGTTCCATTGATGAGAGCTAAACCCTAAGAATGAGAAGCGGAGTTTTCACCTTTGTAACAAGGTCATGGAAGAGTGAACTTTGGACGTTTGAACTCTAACCTCTTTCGCTGTGAGTTTGATAGGCTGCAAGCCGTTGTGATGGAGCGCCTGAAAAAGGAGGTAGCCATAATAAATAAGGAAACGATAATGCTAATAACAATAACAACAACAACAATAATAATAATAAAATTATTTAATTTATCATAACTAACTTTATTTGATTAGGTTGCTTATTACGAATAAAACTTAATTTTAAGTATTAAGCCAACTTAACGATATTGAAATTGGTAAGTAATATTTGTACATTTGTTTACGACTTTATATTTGAGCGACTCCACAAAAGCGCTCCAGGAACTCCCGGACCATTTATATAGCGCTGTATCAGTTGAGACACGACAAATAACGACCTTTGTGTTTCTTTAACTACGTTCGCAGGAACAATATCAATCCATCCATCCATCCATCCATCCATCCATCCATCCATCCATCCATCCATCCATCCATCCATCCATCCATCCATCCATCCATCCATCCATCCATCCATCCATCCATCCATCCATCCATCCATCCATCCATCCATCCATCCATCCATCCATCCATCCATCCATCCATCCATCCATCCATCCATCCATCCATCCATCCATCCATCCAGACATCCATCCATCCATCCATCCATCCATCCATCCATCCATCCATCCATCCATCCATCCATCCATCCATCCATCCATCCATCCATCCATCCATCCATCCATCCATCCATCCATCCATTCATCCATCCATCCATCCATCCATCCATCCATCCCGCACCTCCTTCCGTTGTTGCTAATAACGATCACAAGCGACTAACAATACAAAACGAATCCCAACCTCCGATGCTTCAGTCCATCCTGTCTTACAGCTCCACATTCGACCTTCACCGAGTAAACCCAAGGACAGATGGGCCAACGGTGCGAGGTCGCCACTCGCACCTACCGTACCTTTCTCGGGCACCCAGGAAAGACAGGAAGCTATTTAGATAGTTATAAATCATACTTAATGATGATAATAACAATAATTATTACTATTATTAATCGTAATTATAAATTATATTTATAATTATAATTATAAAAAGTAATGCTAATAATTAATAATTATAATGTCACGAAACTAATAATAATAATAATATTAATTGGAACTAGTGACGATAATGATAATATTAATATTATTACTATTAAATAATTATAAATAACTTTATAAAGCTTAAACTATCAATCGCAAAATCTGATAAGTTTTTACGTATCACTACCACGCCGTGAGTGTTTATCGTTCATTTGGGACGCTGGTGAATGCAATCGATACAAAAAAAACTCGAATCGAATAAATCGATTGTTTAACAACCTGTACAACATTGGGTACAGCTTGAATACGGCATTAAGTAGGTCGAATACGCCTCCGATACGCCTTCGATACGCCTCGGATACGCCCTCGATTACATAGATAAGTACTTTCATACCGTTGAAGGCATCGACGTATTGTTGCAAAGTCCTCTCCGATATTCCACTGTAACCTTTCGATAGGACATTGATCCTCAGTGCCAGCAACCTACGAGTTCTTTCGATGCTCAGGGGATTTCCGAGACCTATAAATATTCATTACATAAATATTAATTAGAACATAAATATTAATGTTAATGTTAATTTCCAATGTTTAATTACGATGTAACAAGTTTAATACCCAAAAGGGTAACATTATAATTATAATTATTATAATTTTTAGGCAAATATTGTAATATGGTAATTGTAATAATAATGTAACAAGTTTAATACCCAAAAGGGTAACATTATAATTATAATTATTATAATTTTTAGGCAAATATTGTAATATGGTAATTTTGAATTCGTGAGAATATTATGATGAGATTTTTGGGAAACAAAAGGATTGCATTACCTGCTGCAGAGTGTACGATGAGGTTGTACTGTAACAAACTGGTTAAGAAGATAAGTTTATTGATAACATTAAACAAATTACATCTTATAATAACGTCTTGTAATAATTACGATCAATGTTTTCGTTATTATTATTATTATTATTATTATTATTATTATTATTATTATTATTATTATTATTATTATTATTATTATTATTATTATTATTATTATTATTATTATTATTATTATTATTATTATTATTAAAGGATGATTAAATAATTAAATCGATCCGTGATTTTATACAAAAGTCATTCTCTTACGCAAGGTCATCCTTGGAGACCACTGTGTTTGCAAATCTTCCAAAACCCGTGTTGACCCCATAAGTGACTGCAAAACACGTCAACGAAATATTTTACCTTTTTAAAATAATTATGCATTTAATCCATTTAATATTTATATAATAATCAGACAAAATTAGAAATCACCGCTAAACCGCTAATACGAGCGTCGCCATCATCGTGATCGTCATCATCATCACCATTATCATCATCATCATCACAATCACCATCATCACCGTCATCATCATCATCGTCATCCACCTTTATTGGTGGCAAGAATTCCTTCCTCCAAGAACTTTCGAGCCTTCCTGACAGTTTCCAATGAATCGTCTGTCAGCTGTTATTTGTTAGAATTAAATTAATAAAAGATTTAAAAGTCATTTCAAATGTTTTGTTTCTTAATGACTACTGGAACTTTGAAATGATATAAATACAATACTCATATTAAACAATGACTTTTTTTATAACAAATAAACTTATTTAAACATATTATTAATCATATAATAGCATTTTTAATAAAGTATTGTCTAATTTTATTATATGATTTTATAATAATATTATAAAATATATAATTATAATTAATAATAACAATTAATTACTTATTACCTTTATTGCGCAGTTTCCAAAGCCCAGATCGTAGAGATCCTCACAGGTCAGCGAACATCCGTCCAAGTAAACCACCTGGTTTATGATTTAATATATAGGTATAATATAATATTATAATTATAATTATAATATGATATAATATATCAACAATGCAATATAACATTATATCATAACTCACCCTTTTCTTAAAAACGTTCTCAGGATATTTGCTGGAAATATCTGATACAAATGGTGAACAAATGAATGTTTATTCATTCTCAAATACTTCAAAATATTTAAATATTAGTGCAATCACATTATTATTATTATTATTATTATTATTATTACTACTACTATTATTATTATTATTATTAAAACATTATATGCTAATTATTATAATTATGACCCACCGGTTCTAAGGTAATTGTCAATCTGAAGAGGTGTTTTTTTGAATGAAACATTGATTTTATCTCCGCCAATCAGAGGCCGATCAGAATGAAGGTCAAGGTCGATGACCTCTGCTTTTCTAGTCACGTGGACGTGTTGCTGGAGATTTTTGATCACATTTTTGCCGAGAACATAAAATCTATTTGAAATGAAAATATTTTTCAGAGATAATTATAATATTATAATATCATGAATTTATGAATGTTAATTATTAGTTGTTGGTGTTACTTCTAAATTTGTTAATGTATCTTTTAAGAAATAATTACAAATATTATTATTACTATTATTATTATTATTATTATTATTATTATTAATATATTGTCATCAGTTTTTATTTTTTAATTTATCTATTACGAGTTTTGCAAGAATAAAAACTGATGACATCAATAATATTTGTATTAATTTTTTAAAGGATCCATCCTACAAATTTAAAAGTAAAACAAGTAATAAATAAATTAATAAATTATAATGCAAATACTAATAATAAATTTAAAAATCTAAAAACATAATGGCATATTAAGGACCTTGACAAAGCAAGTTCCACGGCCCATGAAATGCTTTCACCTCCTTTTCCAAAAAGCACCACAAATTCACCATCAATGCTGACGTGGAATTTCATTTTCCCGAATGGATTTTCTGTGTTTAATCGGTTAATCTTTTTTATTTATTTTTATTCTTTAACAATTAACGTAATAATAACATTTATTATTTTAATGTAACCGAAATCAAATACATTTCAAAGGTTGTTTTTTTTTTTAAACACGGCAAATTGCCGTCCTTAAAATCAATGAAAAATCAATTCACTGTTACTATTGCTGTTAACATATCATCAATATCACCATCGACTCTTAAGTTATCAGTAATAATATTCATAGAATATAAAAACATTGTCCTTACGACAAGAGGTCTGACAGCAAGAGGTCTGAAATTACAACAAGAAATTAGCAGCAACAGGGCTCACGTTCTAAAAGAAGAAAAACGACTTCAACAGACTTCTAACCTGAGAAAGATGGGCGGGTCAAACTCCCCTTCTCTTTTAAGGCCTCCCGAGCGCATTTTGACAGGCGTTTGTGTGTCACCCAACACCATCCATCATCGCGGTTGATGGACTACTTCGGTCGTTTGGTCGAACGAGTGAACGAACAAATGAACGTAAAAATTACTTGACTAATTTGGATTTGGATTTTGTAAGAAATTTTAAATTTTCACATTAAATGTTTTTATGACATTTATTGAGGATTATTTCTTTTTCAAGATAACAAAATAAATCTGTTTATACCGCAAAAACAAAAGGTCGATTTCTCCAGAAACTGATAATATCTGCGCGTGCGCTCTAGGAATTGTTGACAAACATAACAAACAACAATAACAACAACAATAACAAATAACAACAACAACAACAACAACAACAAAGAAAACAATCCGCAACTGATTTTTTATCTTACAAGTTTTGTAATAATATTGTCGCCTTTTCTTGTTGCCTCTTTAGGTCAAAGTTCATGCAACTGAAATCTCTTTTGCTTGGAAAAATTTGAGCCAAAAACATGATATACTGATAATACTATAATACCAAAAAATGCTAAGAAAATACTAATAATTAATTTTTAAATTCTTCAAATACATCCGTCGGTCATTCATTCGACCAAAGGGATTAACAGTTTTTAATCAACCATTTAAAATTAAATTAAAATTAAAAATAAAATTGAAATTAAATCAATGGAAAATATCCTTTGCACCACGGTTGTGTTCACTACGAGAAGGTGTGCTTTAATCTGTGGTTAAATGTAAATTTGTTAAATTTTATTTGTGCTTAATTATTTTTTTAGTGATTATTTGTCACTCATTTATGTATTAACAATAATAATAATAATGATGATGATGATAATAATAATAATAATAATAATAATAATAATAATATCTCATTTATATAGCGCCGTACGCGTGAGTTGCAGGGGCCTAATAGTTTTTAAGGACCACTTCGTCCGTGACCTTCAATGTCATAATTTTAGGTTTTTCAGGTGAGAATTTGTTTGCCAATTTATAAATTATGCCCAAATACCCAACTTCTGTTGAATTAACAAATTCATTATCATTCGACTATTCTTGCTTTGATCCAAGAAATGTTTTTAATATAACATAATTATTATATAAAATCTTATTTATGAATGCAATATTATTTTAAATTTAAAAAAAAGAAATGGTCGAAAAATATGCGTTATAAATTGATGAAAGTGAAGTGATTGTCTTTCATTTTTTGTTGCTGTGAGATTACCATCTAACCTTTGCTTTATGTGCAATTGTTGACATTTAATTTCCAGTAAATGTTAATATTAATCCAAATTAATGACCTTAAACTCGGGCAAAGCCCTGGATTATAAAATGATATAGTCAATAATTTAAATAATAAAATAGAATATAAAACTTATACGATTTGGTTAAGTAGACATTTCCAATAACAAGTTCACTTTTGGTTGTTCTATTGCGACGGTTGAAGTAATAAATCTACGAAAGGTCGAAGTTCAACAGAAAATTTCTCTTCAGAACATCTTTTGTAAATCAGTTAAAAGCGGTTACTTTATGAGGCAAACCTTTGAGCTGGTCCTTAGACCGTGTTTTTCAGAGCCAGCAATGTTTGTCACCGACGCAAGCACATCCCTATTCACGTACATCTCT
This sequence comes from Hirudinaria manillensis, assembly GCA_034509925.1. Lineage (NCBI taxonomy): Eukaryota > Metazoa > Annelida > Clitellata > Hirudinida > Hirudinidae > Hirudinaria > Hirudinaria manillensis. The sequence goes on along the minus strand of CM067535.1, from coordinate 2,043,085 downwards.
ATTCACACGTGTTGTGTGAGTTGCATTCTTCTTGTGCTTGCCCAATGGTCATGTCTTTACAAGCTAAATAGCTTCTAATTAGGTTAATTAATTTAATGCGATAAAGTAACATAAAGTAAAGTGTAGATATTTACTTGTGGATATTATTGTTACTGTAAGACAGTGCAACGAATTATTCCAAACATTCTTAACTCGACCATAAATTGGTCAAAATACTTTGCAGTTTGTACTTATCTTGAACATTCTTAAGGGACATTGGTGGTCCGTTTTTTTTTTTCATAAGCTTGAAGTGACGATTTTAGATTAAAATATTTGGAATTTGGAAAATGGACGACGTCCAAATTTGAGAGATGAAAATGACGTATTATATACAATGTATAGCTGATATGGGGGTGTCCTGTGTCCAAAACATTCCTATAACCAAATTTATATTTGACATATTTGTTATTGACAGAGTAATCAATGTTTTCAAGTCTTTCCAAAAGTAAAGAAGCATTTTACTATCATTACTTGTAGATGCTTCTTTAACTAGAATTAATACTAAATGTAAATAAATTTTGTTTAATGCAATCCAAATAAACTCCACTAAATTGTTTCAAATAAAAGAATAATTGAAATCCATTTGTTAATTACTTTCAATCACCAACTGCATTGTCTGAAAACAAGTTAAATACTTGATTTATTTCTTTGCAGCGTTTGTGGTGGCTTTGAAGTTTAAATGTTTGAGCTTTGGACAACCTCTGCCTTGGCGAGAATTCGTGTTTTAATGTGACAAGTATGTGTGTTTCTTTCGGCATCTTCTCTCGATTTTCTCTCAAGTTTGTTTAAAAAATTCGACTGCTAGCAATCATAACATACATTATAAAGATGAATGGAAATCCTATCTGTGAAGGAATTTAGACCGCTAGGTTTAATGGCTAGAATAATATAATATAAGATATTGTAAAACCATCATTTCATAGATTAATACTTCATCATTCTTATTTTCGGCCCGTTTTATTTTAGGTAATGTATAATTTAATTTGATTTTTTAAATTTACTCTCATGACTTTTTTGGTATTCATTTAAAATGCCAACTGCAAAATATATTTGCATTATTTTTAACGTTTAAATGTACACATAAATTCTATTGAAAGCGAACTTTAAAATGAAAAACATTAGAAAGTAAGCAGAAGTTAAGATTTATTCGTTTTCTGAGCGATTTTACTATGACTCATTCATTATCATTCTTGGCTTAAGCGATAATACAAGCTCCTGTATATCCTTAAGTATCCGTTTCTTCAAAGGTTTTGTATCATACGAGTCTTAATGAAATAAATTATTATCGATTTTCAAAACTCGAGACTCATCTGTTTTATTCCTAAGGCAAAAATCAAATTTCCTAAGTCCGGTCGCCATAGATGATTAAAACCATTACGGAGAAAAGAGGATGTTGGAATCAATTACATAACTTGCTTTATATACTTTTGCATTGTTTTAGCGGACGTAATCGATTTTTCTTAATTAGTTCGAACACAGTGGCAGTTTTTTTCTGTAGTAATCGGTGATGTCATTCCAGTTATCTTTAATATAACTCAAACCATCATTTATAAGACTTTTAAATAAGTTCTTTACAAAATTTCGAACCCAACCATTTTTTTCATTGCTTTTCAGAAATTATGGGAAACTTAGTAGGTTTATTCAAAGGGCTCTTTGGCAAGAAGGAGATGAGAATTCTCATGGTTGGTCTTGATGCTGCTGGAAAGACAACAATCTTGTATAAATTGAAGCTGGGTGAAATTGTGACGACGATACCAACTATAGGTAAATAATTCGACTCGATGGTTCTCGGTATCGTGTGGCAATTGTTGTAAATTATTCGGCAGGCTTCAATGTTGAAACCGTTGAATACAAGAACATCAGTTTCACGGTGTGGGATGTCGGAGGTCAGGACAAGATTCGTCCTCTGTGGAGACACTACTTCCAGAACACTCAAGGTCAGATTGCAGTTTGATGTTTTAGTGATTCTTTGCCATTATGACATTAGCCCTAGGTTCATTGCTAAACTTCAGTTTTTGTTTGAATCTAGCAGTTTCTGTCTAGCACAGTTTATCAGAAAATTTCTTATTTATATTTTAAAAGTAACATTTCTGATTATTCAAAAGAAATAAAGTTGCAATTTGAATTTATTCCTTTATTAGTCTCGTACCATTTTTACCTGCGTTATTTTGTTGCAGTAAATTATTTACTAACTCATTAATAAACAATTGCTTGCTAACATTTCTCGATATGGTAAAAAAATTTCTTGACTTAAAGAGATTTTGTTCCTCAGGTTTGATATTTGTCGTGGACAGCAACGACAGAGAACGTGTTGGCGAAGCGAGGGAGGAACTGATGAGGATGCTGGCAGAAGACGAGCTAAGGGATGCCGTACTCCTCGTCTTTGCCAACAAACAGGTCGGTCCTTTGCACGTTCTGTAATCAAGTCGAAAATTGCAATGCTTTCACGCTTCGCGTGTCGCAGGACCTGCCGAATGCCATGAACGCCGCAGAAATAACGGACAAGTTGGGCCTGCATTCGCTCAGACAGAGGGACTGGTACATCCAGGCCACTTGTGCCACCAGCGGGGACGGTCTTTACGAGGGTCTCGACTGGCTCTCCACTCAGTTGAAAAAGAAGAAATAGGTCGCCCCGAGAGTAGAGCGCGATCTCGTGCGCGAGGCGAGAGTTACGCTCGGTCGGCATTGCTCGACGAAGGCGGTGCTAGTTGGGACGTGATGCGGATCCGAATTCCATTTTGTTTTTTGTCTTTTTCGTCGGGGATCGACCGATTCCCCTTAACTAGGGAGGCGAATTTCAATCGATTTTTTTTTAAAATGCTTTAAATTTATACTCGTTCGTTCTTCGTGCGTTTACCATATTTGGATTGCCATTTCGTTGCGTTTTGTGCCAGCGCCATGGCTTCGATGTAACTTAATCCCAGGTACGTTCTTTGGTTTTATGGGTTTCTTTGTCGAGGGTTTGTTCATAGTCATCAGAATAAATCGTTATTTTGCTCCTGAATATATTTCTTAAACGGTTTGTTTGCTGTTTGAGTTGAAAATAATTATGGGGATCTGGTATTGTATGAGGTCCATTAATCACTGTAGGTGGTTTTGAGGGAATACACTGAGTTTTGGTATGCTGAAGTTTTATCATGCCTTGCGTTTCATGAGTTGTGAGTTATTTTTGAATTGCTTGAACATCTCTGGAGAAGGAAATGGAATGCTCCAACTGAGCATAACTAGGGTTAGGGAAAGGGGTTTGCATCTTCTAACTTATCTCTGTCAATTAACCCAAAGGTATTGCCTGAGTCCAACATGCCTTTCGTCAGTTATGGCTGTGTGTAAAGTTTATTTCAGCAATAGGAGTTTTGAGATGGCCCATGTTATTTATTTCATTAAATTAGTAATGATTATCAGATTACTAGAGACTTAATACGGTTAAACCACTATATTTCTGATCAAACATGGTTGAAATATTTACCAGGTTTCATTAAGGAAAGAATAAATTCAAAGATCTTCCTCTCAAAGTCAGCTGAAACATTTCTCTTCTACATAATTTCTGTATGTTTCTAATCATATCAGTTCTTGCAATAAATTCATTGTACAATCGCCATTGCCTTAACCAATTTTTGAACTCTGTCCATTACACCGGTGATTCAACATGTTTTCTTATCTAAGAACTTGATGTCAGTAATTAGTGTTGTCATGTGACAGAAATGCGTGAAACAGCTAAGCGTCGATCTTCTGATAAGAGTCAGCTTCGAGTGTAGCGTCAGCCCTGAATAATTTCTCTCTAATAACCATAGAGAAAGATCTGTTGAGGTGCAATTTGACAAATAATTCGCATCACGATGGATGTGTTCTCTGGACACGTGATCTCAAAGGTCTTTTTTACTAAGGAATGCAATGATATCTCGAAAAAAGCATTGACAACGAGTGGCCACGTGAATATCGAAATTAAGTTGTTCTTTATTAAATTCATCCGGCCAAACCTAAGAATAGCATTCGGTCAAAATGTAATTAGAACATGGAAAGCTACTTGCATTAAATTGGCTCAACGCACGTCATTTCTACTCTTTCAAAAGCGGAATTAGAAATTAAGCGGCCTTTGGTAGGTCTTGATAATGAGTTCAACAGTCTGTGAATGCCCATCCAAGCAACAACTTAGTTATGTGCTAGTTATTCAGATAGGTACAAATCATTGAGTACAAATCACTCAAGAAGTGACGCAATTAGTCAAGAATACCTGAGTAGATTTAACTTCAAATAATCAGCCGAATACAAAAAAAAAACAGTAAAAAAATATGAAAACCAGAGGCTGACTCGAAAATTAATATCTTGACTTATATTGAACCAACATGCTGCGAAATATAAAGTTTAATGAAGGACATGGCAAAACCGATAATCATGAAAACAAAAGCAATCGTTCAGATTTCTAGTTATTGCTTGACTGGCTACCGAGTTTATTTACAGCGAGACTGTAAAGCAAATGTTTTTCCCAATTGTTATTCGCTTTAATTTCAATGTATGTATGGGTAGTCAAGAATTGATAGACATCAAGTGGCAAGGTCGCTTGATTGATAATCAGATTCTCGTCAATGAGAGCGATGAGTCTACGACGCCTTGTCAGAATATTGTGGTGGAGAGCCTTCTGGAACTCGTACATACAGTAATTGCTTTCCAAAAAGGGCTTGGTTATGTAGCATACGACTCTTTTGCTCTGGACGACAGCTTGGCAAATGTTCTCTGCAATCGTCTGACCTCCAATGAAGTCTTTTTCGTGGTAACAAACCCGGTACCCTTTAGATTCCAAGAGATGGACCAAAGTAATCCCAAACAACCGATCAGAATACGATGAGCTGATGAAAGCGTCGTAGAGCATATTCTCGCCTTTGCATTCGTCCTTGTCAAATGGATGTACGTTCAGGTAGCAATGCAGTTCGACCTTGAACTTCTTCAAGAGCGTGAATGTAGCAATTGACAGTATTAGGACCGAAGCTGCCGAAACGAAGCTTCCGATTATGATTTGGTTCATCTGTTTCTCTTCTGGGTTCTCGCAAAATTCATGATCTTCTACCGTAACGATTACCTTGCCGATAAGCCAATGTGGGGAAGAGCAGTAAACTGATTTCAGATTTGTTATTTTGGACTTCATGCTTATCAGCCAACTTTTAAACCAAGCATTCTCACAGTCGCATCTCCACGGATTTCCGTTGAGCTTGATCTGCTTAGATGTCCAGTTTACGCTCATTGCGGCTTTCGGAAAATTCTGTAAGAGATTGTCATGGAGGTGCAAAACATCGACGTCCTTCAGGAATTTGATAGCGTCATCTTCGATAAGCTTCAATTGAGTTTCACTTAGATCGAGAAAGCTTGTTGATTCGAAATATTCTCTCTTCTCTAGAACTGAAATTTCGTTCTTCGCTAATATTAGGTTGTACGTCATTCCTGACATTTTTGAAATATTTTTCAATGGAGTGAGAGAGAGTGGAAGTTTTGTAAGGGGCGTCGAACGAATGGTACAGTTGACAATAAATAATTTTCCATGAGGACGGAAGATACAAGTACATCCCTCAATGCACGACGAAGTGTTAGTTAAATCACAGATCAGATCTTCAAGGGCGACTTCGAAGAATCTTTTATACCTTAATTTCAGAGGTTCAAAACATCTTGCATCGTTCATAATCCCCACTTTAGTAAATGTCCTGAAATGTTTACTTAGACCGTAGTCTTTACAGTCACAGTTAAACTTGTTTTCTGCAAAGTCGACCGTTACGTTATTATGCGATTTAGGACCAAGCAAGCAAAAGACATTGACTTGGGTTCCAAAAAATACTTCAACAAAATCCATTAAATGCTTGATATTGTTGCCTCTAAGATTAATTTCAAATGATTTAAAAGACTTTTTTGCTATTTTCTGTACTTCAGAGCAGCTGAACTTCCAACCGATGTTATTGGTAAAATAGGAAATCATGTTATCAGAAATAATAGACCGAAAACCAGGCTTCGACAAACCCCTTATGATGGGCCAAGGACCGATGCTTGTCAATCTGTTAGTGCTGAGATCGATCAATTGTAAATCATTGGAATAACTTATATTTGAGAACAATCCGTCATCTACATTCTTAATTTCGTTATTATGGAAGGAAACAAATTTGAGGCTGTTGAGTCCATTCAAAAGATCTCTGGTCAATGTTTGGATTTTATTCTCGGTAATAGAAATAGACTCCAGCTTGCTTAATCCTTCAAAGCAGTTTGGCGGAATCTCGGAAAGGCAATTCATACTTAAACGAAGTTCCCTCAATTCTTTGAGGCGGCACAGCTGTTCTGGAATTTTCAACATAGGTGCTCCAATTACTTCCAAATGTTGAATGAGATTGTTTTTATTCAAACTGTCATTTAACATGTCCACGAATTTCATGCCTGTCAAATGCTCCTCGCAAGTTGTTGGGTCAAAATTACTACAGGAATATATCTTCAAACTGTCGCTGGTGTTAAAACAAGTACAATTCGGTATCGGACAACCCAATATCAACGACATCAGTTTAAACAACATAATAACTTTCATCAACAGGCCAACTTTATTATTAGGAGACATTTTTTTTTCTTCTAATTTTACAAAAATTTACCTTTAAAATATTATAGGTATATACGGCATTGGTTAGACTGAAACGCGTTATGCTTTCTTGAGTTCGAGCCTATTTTAAACAAGGATCTAGTCAATTAACTGACACATGCTCTCATTCCTATGATCTTGAGCCCATGTTGACAACCTCTTGTCGAATCATGAATTATTAATTAGTTAGCGATTTGATTTTTGAATATCTATTTACACTTTTTGTTTATCGCCATTGTTTAAAAAAAAGCACATTTTCTGCTCTTCTCGTGCGTATTACTCTCTAACTTTTACTAAAATGATTATTATTATTATATTATTAACTATGAATTTATATTGAATCACATTTACATTGGGCGTAAAACTTGAATTGATAGTATTCTATCGACAAAAGTATTATAAAGTAATAAAAAATAACCCAAACACTAATGCCACCAAACAAGGTTTGGAAGTTGAATTGCGAAAGTGATATGAAAATGAAACAAAGGTTCCGGAAGTATGAAGAGAATTACGACAACTATTTCTCAAAAAACATTTTATGTACTGGCAAGCATTTGCTTCTCAAGCAAAGTATTATAAAATGGCAAAAAAAAAATTAGGTATGGTTAACGGGGCTCTGGTACTTCCCTATTTTCTACAAAATTAAGCAGGAAATTAAACTTTAAGGTAAGTTAATACAGAAACTTGTTGGTTGTTCCAATTAAGAATTATTCCAAATTTAAGACTTCGAAAATGAAATTCTCATATAATGGAAAAATAGTTGCGAATAATAAAAAAATTATTATAATTTGTGTCAAATAATGACGCCATAAAATTGTTAAATAGAAGTATGCGGCACTTTTACTTTCGGAAAAATAAAATGTTGAAAACAAAAATTAGTGAAATTACTTCGTCAAATTATTAATTTAAAGAAATATAATTATTTCCGATCTTGCCGAGATTTTAAAAAATCCGCAATACAGCGAAATAAGTTTTGGTTAGAAATCATTGTTTATGCTTAAACTAGGGCGAGAAGGTGAGCTCTTCGAAAACAATTAATAATTTCTGAAATGAATTATGTAAAGTGATGTACGTGGCGGGAATTATGCATTGGTGTTAAGGCTGATTATTGTGGGAAAAATTGGTGATGAATTTCTCCAATTGTTTGCTTGGCAACAATGCATAATAGTTGACGTCTCCAAACAGAACCACGTATGACAGACCAAAATTTCACATGCCTTTGCCATTTTGGAAATTGACATTTCAGATAAAATGCTTTTGAACTTTTGTCACCGTTGCATTGATATTTTTTCAAAGCCTTCTTACAAAGTTGTACTGAACTACTATTGAGTGTATAATTTTTCCATGAAAAGATATATCTTCAGCCTTCTGGCATCAATTTAGTTGAAAGTCAGTTAATGTAAATTGGCCTTTATATTGATATTTTACAGTTTGCAATATATTAGGTTGTAACATTGTTGTGTTAAGTTACTAGTGTCAAGTTGCTAGTCACAGTCATAACAAAATATGTGCATTAAGTAACCATAAATACTTTTTTAATTTATGAAATTTTAGATGGATATGGAAGAAGATGCTTTTGAAAATGAACCAAAAACAAAAAAAATTAAGTTGTCTCACGACATGCCAGAAGATGGCTACGAAGAGGGGGAGCTTATTGAAAATGAAGACGATTCATGTGACTATGCCAACGACTTGAGTTTTGAGATAACATCTACAAACTTTGATGCCCTGGAGAATGCTGCTTTAGAACTGAATTCTGAAGTGGAGGAGTCGGAAACCAGATTTTCTGAAGATAAATTAGAAAACGATACAGGCAAGTTTGGAGAATTTGATGGGCTGGTGTCTGGGGGAAGTCTGGACTTCCAAGTGCTGGACGATCTGAGCGACGTAGAGAAAGATTACCCCAATAGTACCGCGGGTGAAAATAGAGAAAACGACGACTATGACGACGACGACGAAGAAGAAGACGAAATCGACGAGCAAGAGATCGACGCGATGCTAGACGACGGGATGCCGGCCATGCCGAAAGCCAAGTGCAAGTTTGGGAAAGAAACCCTGAATACGAAACTTCTTCTCCCTTTTGGTGACGAGGATTTTGTGTTTCCTAAAGTTGGAGAGAAAGTTTTGCTTGTTGGTATGTAGCTGTTATATATCATTTCCTGTTTGGACATTTTTTTCTTTAAGTGATTGAAAATGTTATGAAATCAAATGCATGAATTATGGTCATTAGCTCACTTGTGCAATTAATTTTTAGAGAGAGGCAAAAATCCATTCGACATTCTCCCCGAAGGGTGGGTAGCCATCACTCATATGAGCGGAATGCCGGTTTATTTGCACAAACAATCGAGAGTTTGCACCCTCGGTCGACCATATTTTCTGGGCCCAGGAAGCGTCAGGGTTGGTTGGAAGAGTGTTATTATTATGCTATAAATAATTGTTTGAAGTTTACATGTAGTTTATTTTGTTTTTATTACAATTTAGTTTTGCTAAGTATTTGCATGCAGCACATTTAGATTGAGATTTAATATTAATTCTTTTAATTTTTGATCAGAAACATGATATCCCCATAAGTGCTGTACCATGTCTTCAGTACAGAAGAGCATTGGAGGAGGGTGAAGGTCCATCGACAAGCCCTGTTGCAAGTAACCAGATCAATTAATATTCATTATATATATACATATTTCAATTAAAAACTCATGCGTATATATATAGCTGAGTTTTATAATTTTTTCAAGTTTTAAACACTTGAATTTCTTTACATAAAGATATTATTAGATATAAAGATATTTCTTTCCATTAAAAACTACCATTTTAAGATAATTTTGATTATATATCTTGTTTGAAAAAGATGACAAAACTCCTGGGAATGACCAAAGTGGTTCTGCACCCGAACCATCTTTAGGTACGAGTGCTTCTGCCGAACAGGATAACAACAAGGTGCAGGGAAGTGCAACATCGGACAATACCGGAGAAACAACTACTAATACAAGTGAAGATCAAACGAAAACTGCAGACAATGCAACAACTCCAAACATCATTCCAACCAATGAGGTGCCTTCCGCAGCAGACAACACTCCATCTTGCCTCCAAAGTAATTTTTCCCAGAAGGTCAAAGTTCAGTCGGCTGAGGAACACAGGAGAATCAACAGTTTGGGTTGGTGAAAACCACAGTTTCTACGGTTAAGAAATTTAAGAGCTTTCTGCAATTAATTATTTTATATTAAACATTAATTATTTTCATTAATTAAGCAGTATATTTAAATCAATTAGCAGTAAAAGTCAATGATTTGTTAATAATTACAGAACCTCTGGCATTTAGAGAATATTGCCAGAAGCTGTTCCACTTCAGGACGATAACCATCAGACGATTCCAGTTAGTAATTCATTAACTGTTTTGTTTTGCTTTTTTTTAAACTCTTGGAAATTTCCATTAACGCATAATTAGTGGGTTTGTCTTGTCCTTTGGAATGTCCAAGAGTTATCTCTCTATGCAACCACGAGAAGATTTATATGGCTTAATTTGCATAATAAATATTTTTATGTTAATTTAACGATGTTTAATTCAATTTCAATGATGATAATTATTTTTATGTTGATTTTAGAAGATGGAAAGATAGAAGGAAACACAACACCATTCTCAAGAGGGCAGTGAGACCTACGCTCGTTAGTTATTTCTGGATTTACCTAATTAGGTTTATTTTATTCATGGTTCCCTTCCAATTTTGCTTCACTTGTGACTCATCCCTCTTAGCCTCCAGCCACGAAACTTATCACCTGTCAACTTCATAATGACAAGGGCCTTCCTCAAATGAAAAAGAAAGGTCGCTTAAAAATTAAATATTAATTCTATTAATTAACATTTATTTTTTATTATAACGATTACAACTTCAGTTGGACGTTATTAACGAATAACTTTACGTTACGCAGAGTTTGTGCTGAATCCTGCTGGAAAGTCAGCTGTTTGCATACTTCATGAATACGCACAACATGCCATGAAAGTTCAACCCAAATATAAGTTCACTGAATTGGGTAGGACCTATTTTAAATGTAATTTATATTAGTACAAGTGTTTATATCTTTGTACTTGGTGGTACTGATGGTTCTTTGAGTCTTTTGTACTCTGATGTGATGTGAAACTGCTGCTTAATCAGTCTGATATATCCATAGTTGGTGCCTGATGTGGCATTCCATTTTGGCTGTGGACAGGATAATGTTACCATAACTGCTACATTCAAGCCTGAATTTACATGATTTAATGATATTCTGTACTATACGTGACCCTGTACAGATGTTTCTTTATCAAATAATATGGAAAATTTATGAGAAAACACGATGAGTTTCTTTCAGAAAACTCCCAGACGCCTTACAGTGCAACTGTTATCATAAACGACATTCAATATGGCACTGGTTATGCCAGCAGTAAGAAGCTGGCAAAATTGGAAGCAGGTGTGTTTCTAAAACATAATATAATTATGTTAATATATAATATAATTTTGAGGAAATATAAATCATGGGCAAATATTATAAATGATGGATGTTTTTAAGTATTCTAAGTATTGCAGTGTTCAATTGTGGATGCCTGGAGGTCCACTCGATGTCTAAATAAATCCGATTTATTTTAAAATGTTGATTATTCATTTATTTATAATTTATTCATTCAAGCTCGTGTCACTCTGGACATTTTGATTCCTGAAATCAACAAAGACGAGGGCGATAAAAAGAAGAACTCAGATCAATCCCAGGATTTGTCTGTGAGTTGAGTTGGATTGAATTTTTGCCTATTAAATTATAATTTTATTTTATTTGTCATGCCTTCAATGGTAATGCCTTGTGATCCACAAAACGTAAATATTGTGTTTATTTGCAGATTAATTTGAGGTTTTTTTTATTTCCAGTTTTTTGACAACATAAAAATCGAAGATCCACGCCTTCTCGAACTCTGTACCACGGCCGGTCATCCTTCCCCGTTCCAGATCCTTTGTGAATGTTTGCAGAGGTGAAATGCATTTTATTGATTTGTTTGAATTTAGCTATAAAGTAAAGATAATCAAAAACGTATTTGTATCTGTGCATCTAAGTTGAAATACATTAGCAGTTACGATAATATTTGTATTAAAATTAGAATTATCCTCATGAGATAATTATAAATTCGATGAAGGAATTTTGGCATGGGTGACACGTGTGTAAAAATGGACATGAAACCCCTGAAACATCAGAAGAGCGAGTTCATCATGAAGGTCGGCAAGCACGAGGCAAAGGTCATTTGCAAGAACAAGAGAGAAGGCAAGCAACAGGCTTCTCAGGCCATCCTTCAGTTATTGCATCCACACATCAAAATGTGGGGTTCACTTCTTAGGCTTTACTTCAAAGCCAATGAAGTGCAAGAGAAAAGGGTTGGTTTTAATGATTATGTGATTCTTACAATGCCCTGCTTATATATGCCTTATAAATCATTAATAGGAAGAGGAGCACAGTGTCACAATGCTTCAAACTAAAGCAAAGCCAAACAAAGCCATTCTCAACAAGCTGAGACAAGAAATGACCAAACTATATCAGAAGAGGGTAAGGGAGAAGCTTTAGTTTAAAAAATATGTAAACAGCTTTTAAAATGTTTACCTTAATTTGTACAGGACACATTCAGCACAAATATTACCCAAAAATTCCATTTGAACGGCCATGAAATACGATCAGCTGAACTTGGGAGTGTTGAACTTTGAAATCTTGACTAGCACAGTGGATGCTTGTTAATTATTTTCCAGTCATTAGGAGAAAATTGTTTTCGTGGATTTAGACATTTTTTCTATTTGGTGTGATTTTAGCCTGTTTCTAAAAACATTCTTTTCGTGAGAGCACCTTTGGGTTTAAGACTTTGAAATTGAATGCTATTCTCGTAGGAATATATTCCTTATTCTGCTACATTCTTGAGTGAACATCATGAATTATTGATAACTCTGCGTACCAACTTATTGCCATAAATTTTGGAGTAGCTAGTGATGGAATGAAACTGAAAGTCATGTCGAATTAATGCTACTGGGTTGGTGATGTGACAATAAATCGAGACTGAGTCGAATCTGTTTGTTGCATCCGCTAAAGAATTATATTCTATGTAAAAAGAATTGAAGACCCTGTAATTAAATTGCGAGTGTTTTATGTCATTGCCAGATGTTAATTTGAACCTTGACGTCAAATATATTATTTTATTATATACATTAGTTTAATATAATTATAATATAATGAATTTTAATATCAGAAAAATTTAAAATTTTATTTTCACATATCTAAAAATCTTTAATTTGAAACGTTTGGTATCATTGGCTACATTGGAAGTAACGCCCGTTCGTATAATCGTGAAGCCATTTGTTAAGTTTTTGGACTACAGTTCGATTTTTTGCGATGGGAGATCAGCGTGAGTTTATTGGTTTTTGATCGATTGAAAAGTTTTAAATGCGGTTTTCTATTTCTTTATGATTTATGGTTTTGCGATATGTGTCTCGATGTTTCTTAAGCCGGATGAATTTATGAACCGGTTTATGCTTCGTTACAGAGTACAATTACAGTGGTGGCAGTAGTGCTAGTACCAGTGGCGGTAGTGGCGGTGGCGGCGGCGGCGGTGGAAGTAGAGGTGGTAGTTATAGCGGAAGTCAGAGGAACTACGGAGGATATGGTGGCCAAGGAAATTATGGAGATAGTCAGGCAGGATATGGCGGAGGAAGCCATGGAGGGTTAGTGTTGCATATGCAGTAATTTTGCTTTTTGACAAAACGACTAAATTGTGTTTTGACAGGTCTAACTATGGAGGTCAGGATCAATATGGTGGACAGTCACAAGTATGTCACATAATTTTTTTTTATTGCATTTGAAAAATATTACATAGATAATTTGAACAATCAGAGCTATGATCAGTCATACCCACCCAGTTCTTATGGTGGTGGCCCTTCAGGTGGTGCAAGCTATGGTCAGCAAGGTTTGTATAGACATTGACAGTTTACAAATTAGTGAACAATTTGTTTTTAATGTGCATTTGATTTTTATATTTCAGGTGGTTATGGCCAGCAGGGTGGCTATGGAAAGTCAGACAGACAAGGTGGTGGTTATGGTGGATACGACAAAGGAGGAAATGGTGGCTATGACAGGGGAAACTCTGGTTATGAGATGGGATCCGACTACGGACAGGGTTCTGGAGGTGGACCACAGAGATCTTCCTATGGTCAAAGAGGTTGGTAATGGAGTTTAATTTAGTATTTAAAATGAAATTTTGATTTATGGAATGACTCGTTGCAGACGGTGGCAGGGGTGGAGATCGCGGTGGAAGAGGAGGAGGAGGCGGCGGCGGCTATGGGTCAGTTTTCATTTGTAGTTTCTTTTTATTACAATTTTAAGTGGCCAGGTTTGTGTGATCTGGGAGACAACAGATGTGTGTCTGAGTGTTCACATCCAACTAAAATGGAACACAGTGTTTACTGGATGGATAAAAAGCTGAACAGTAAATTTTCTATATGCATCTGATTCATACATGATCTATCGAGTTGTGCTGCATCGTGCAGATGACCGAAGGGTTCGAAGCATCGATCGGTTTCTGTTAATAAGAAACGGTTTGCGGGGTGCAGTTAGTCCCGGTCGGTTGTGCCTTTCAAAACGAGGCATCTCGAAAGATGCTCTTTGTTAAGCGAGGTTTACTGCCTAAATATACATCATGATCATGGATAAATATGGCTTGTGCTCAAAAGTTTTTTTTCAAGAAATGTTGAATCCAGTAACAGAAATTTGTCATTACAGACGAGGTAGGCCCAACCAAGGAGGCCCTCATGGAGGGCATGGTTAGTGGTGTTTTGAAAACACATTTTCTATCTTACTACTTTATCACATCTGGGTTGTGTTGGCTATTTTTAAACCCCTGAAAAGTTCTAGAATCTGCCAAACCGAGGACACTATGCTAGATCTAGGATGAGATGATTCATATTCTACGGTTGCCTCTAATTAATGCATATCGTGAGGAATTTAACCAGTGAGCTTTTTGCATCTGGTACTAAGTTTGGCTCTCCGGTTTTGGTCATTGGTGAAATGTAATGGCTCCTAAATGTTACTGAAGTGCAAAAGGTGTCTAATGGCAAATGCATTGCTAAAGTGATATGCACAACTTTTACTTGCAAATCATGTCAAATGGTCATGTCCTGTCGACTATCGATCAAATGTGGCCATTGTTTGGCCATGGACTATCGGGATCCTCAAATATTCATAAGGCTGTAAAAACTGGGGTCTATAAACATAATTGTTTGAGTTGGATTTGTACGTTAGCAATTACTTTTAACATAATAATTTTGTTTGGCTCCAGAATTGGAGTGAAGGTAAGTTTTTAAACGTGCAAACGGTATTATGTGTACGACCTTGATAAAAAATAGAGATTGAAGTGAATTTTGTAATTAGGGTTAAAAAATTTTCAACACAAAGAACCCCTTTTATTCTAATAATTACAAAAAAAGCACGAATAATGTTTATTGTGATGCTCATGATGGTATTTTCTCTCTCAGGTGGCAGTGACAGATACGGAGGTGGCAGTGGAGGTTCATACGGGGGAGGAGGCTCCTACGGCAGTGGATGCGATCTCCAGGAAATGCCGGACACCATTTTCGTACAGGGATTGTCTGAGTACATCACCGAGGATGAATTGTGCCAGCACTTCTCATCTATTGGCATAATCAAGGTATAGAATCGATGTTATAATTAAAATTGATAAAAGACGTTCTTTGATGGCTCTGTTCTTTATAATCCAAATCATCCATTTTCCAGAACGATAAGAAGACCAACAGGCCAAAAATCTGGATCTACAAAGACAAGCAGACTGGCCGTCCCAAGGGAGAGGCCACCATCACTTACGACGACCAACAGGCAGCACAGGCTGCCATCGAGTGGTTCAACAACAAAGAGTTCCAAGGAAAGACCATCCAAGTCATGACTGCCTCCAGGAAAGTCCCACCAGGAGGATTCTCCTTCCAGAAAGGAAGAGGTGGAAGAGGAGGCGGTGGATTTGGAGGAGGAAGAGGCGGTGGAGGAGGAGGCAGAGGCGGCGGTGCCGGAGGAGACGGAGGACGTGCCGGCGACTGGCCCTGCCCTAACCCGGAGTGCGGCAACAGGAATTTCTCGTGGAGGACGGAGTGCCACAGATGTCAGGAACCCAGACCCGAAGGCTTCGATGCCGGCAACGGAGGCGGAAGCAGGGGAGGCGGTTACGGAGGTGGAAACGACCGCGGCGGAAGAGGTGGCGGATTTTCGAGAGGAAGAGGCAGAGGAGGGGAATACGGAGGCGACAGAGAACAAAGAAGAGACAGGCCGTACTAAGATGTCATGTACATAACGTTTGTCTTTTGTTAACTGCTTTTACCTCTTCACGGATTGCAAGATTATTATTGATGATGATGATGTCAAACTTTTTGTGTCGTACAGTGTACAGCATTGGTTTTATTATTATTATGTCATGAAGTCTTTTTGATTTTCAACCACTTCACTTTGTCCTTGTAAGGGGAGAAGTGCTTTTGGGTGGGTTGACATATTTTGATGTCATGAGGAGTTGGGGGTCTGAATTTGTGGTTTGCAGAAGTTCTTTGGAAGTGAGTATTGGAGTACACATGCCCTTTGCTTTGGGTATTTGCTGGCTTTGGATGGAAGGTTTCTCCAAGGTGGGACCAGTGGGTTGGTATGCCGCTGCTGTTGCTGGGTCTGATCTGTGGGTTCTGTCGATATGGTGGAGTCTTGTGAGGTTATTAATTTGGCTTTGAAGGAGGAATTAAGAACTCTGTATCAAGCAGGGGAAGGGTTAGGTTTAGGGACTAATCGCGACGTCTCGGGACGGTATTTCGGGGTTGGGATAGGTGGCCATTATATGAATTCAAGGTTGGGCCAGGGGAGACACGTCGGCGTGCAGGTGTGTTAATATGTTAATTATTTCCAATGGAGCGTAGAGTGTTTCCGCTGCACGTCGTGGTTCGCATCGATTCGCACGGCCTAATTTCACTTATTTTCTATGTTATCATTGTTTCTCTGGTTATTGTACTCCTTGCTATCGTTATTCTACCTTGATTCGTGACGATTGCTGGCGAACATGTGTTACTTGGTCACGTGGTTCAATCGATCAGAGCATCTGATCATCATTTCACTTAGGAGTTTCGTAGCAGACGACGACACACAAGTTTGTAGGAGACTTTTGTAAATAAATAAAATAAAACTTCTGACCGGCGGAATATCATTAACATAATTATATAAAATAACAATTGATATAATTTAAATAATTGATCTTCATTAGTGCCGTAAATATTGCAATTACTACAGGTAGAATGAAATCGGCTAAATCAGTTATCTTGACCTTTATGTAGGCTCCGACAAAACGCCTTTGGAAAAAAATGCTGGCGATTCGATTAGTGCTGATTCTGATGCTAACGATGTCCGTGCCCACGTTGGCTCAGGAGGGTTCTTGTCTGGTCGAGGAAAAGCACAACGTCACACTCTCGTCCGTGCACAGCCCTGCGAAAGTTCTGTTTGTTCTCAACAACGAAACTAAGGTAGTGGATTGTCTCAGGAGATGCTGTCAGTATAAGGGGCCCGAAGGAGGTATAAGATGGTTGTTATATTAGTAATTAGTGTTTTATTATTAATTCATTTTTGTTTGTTTGTTAATTATGTCTGAACATAAGTTTGGTAGGTATGATAAATTAAAATTATTTTCTTTAAAATTCTTGATTTATTTTTTACATCCGAAACGTAATTGTTTCAGTTAATATTTCTAACTTAAAAACTCATTTCTTAATTTAAAGAAATAACGATTTATTTAGATCAATATAAATATATATGATTTCTTTTCGAAAATCCCATTTAATAAATAAATAGATAATTTAAATTACCAGACGATTGCACAGCCATTTCATCGTACGAGACTGAAAACATGGTTATCTGCGTGCTACTCCATTGCGTCCCGTTCAGAAACTGCACTTGGAAGGTCATGACCAACTATTACGCTGCAAAGATCACCAGAGACAGTTCAGAACTGCCGCCAACTCGATCAGCGACAACGACAACAACTACTACAACGACCACAACAACTACAACAACTCCAGCACCTCCGCCATCAGGATCGAATGAAACGATCTCTGCATACGACGAAAACGACAGATGGAATATCATGGATGATATCATGGATGATATTCCAGTGCAACAAGAAACAACCGGACAACAGCAACAACAATCCACCACGACAACTGGATCGTTCAAAGAAGACGATTCCTTCTTCAAACCCTATGTAGATGATCTTCCACCATTAAAGGATTATAACAACATTCCACCTGCCGATTCTGACGAGAGCCATAACAGCCAGAACGATATCGTAGGTGATGTCAATCAGAACATTGGTGATCCAAGCGATGGTAGTCAAAGCGACGGTGGCACCAATGGAGAAGGAGTTGGCAATGGTGGTGAAATGAAAATACCGGAAGTAGACAGCAATCAGTTGGAACCTCAGTTGCCTGACAACCCCATAGCAACGGATGAATCGAGCCAATGGGGATCCTCTGGTGATACATCGGTTTTTGGCGATGACGTCTCTACTTCGGATAAGTTCTACGTCGTCGTCGCCATCGTCGCCATGGCAATGACCGTCGTCGTGGTTTCCGTGGTCATGTACAAGAAGTTCATGAGAAGAGGAAGGCAGTACAGGACCCTCAGGGACCATGACGTCAGAGTGGATCCCCCGGCCTCCAGTGCTGCCCTGCTGACGAGGGAATGAACCCCGTACAACACCCCCCACGCAATGGTAGCCCTTTCTTAGTGGAGTTCCCGGTTGATTTGAGTTTGACTAGACGTTGATTTGAAATTCTCGCTTGCTCCATCTTTTCAGTGTTCGCCATCGAAGAACGATAATTGGACTCAATATGTTGTATGTAAGATATGCTAAGATACGCCGAAGTGCCGAACGATTTTGAACGATTTGTTGAAATGTTTAATTAAGTTGAAAGCAACAATCGAACTCAAATTACACGAATTAATCGATTTTCAATAAGACGCCATTCAGTGAATTTATTTCAGCTGCAAATATTATTCGTGATATCAGAACAAAGCATAAATGAGTCATAACATCTGTGCATGAGTTTCGTCACCTTGGTGACGTGACGTTTGTATCAACTTCATCATCGATTATTCTCGTGATTTCCAAAGTCTCATCAGATGCGACTTATCACGATGGGGACTGTTTATAATTCATGTTTTATTTATATAATTAAAATATTAGTTCATAATGATTTGATAAGACGTCGTTTATTGAAGTTCTGTCACATGCAAACTGATCGCGAAAAAGTGAACTTCAATCATGGTGCACCTAATTATTCGTTCTTCTGCATTGTTCTGAATAAACAAATAAAAAGGCTAAACATCTTCATCCTTGAACTTCTAGAACCAATTCTAAGGTGTATTCATAGACTCAGTTTATCACAGGACATGGATGGTAAAAGTTGTATTTGGATACTTAATTAATATTAATACGTTTATGACTTGAGGTTCGTCTTTAATACGATTATGACTCGTTTTATTCAACTTGAAATAATTCTGAATTTCTTTAGTACTATTTTAAATGTTCTAGTTAGAGAAAACTATAAAATCAATTGTGCATTAATGATTTCATTATTTACAAATTCCAATAATAAATTATTTCAGTCAGAGGTTGCACATAATGAGCATCTTTTATCGCAAATAAATTTTGATTTGAAATAAACTACAATTTTAAAATAACGAGACTAATACTTATTAAAAAAGTTTGAAAGTTGACTTATAGAAAAGTTTTATTATTATAGCACATAAATGAAATAGAAGTATCATAAACTTCACTTATAAAAGCTTCTTGCATATAATTATTTTTGGTTTAATAATATTTTAACATATAATATTTATTTGATAAATAAAAAATATTGCTAATTTTATAAGCTTGTCTTTTCGGAGTTCACATTTAGCGCGATCTATCGGGATTAAATACGTATGTCGGAGATTGTGTTTGTAGTCGCTGACCTAATTTGTATCGTCTTCTAGGAAAAACACATCATTTTTGTCTTTTAACATTAAACGAAACTTAAAGATTGACAGCCGCGGAACTGCAAATTACAAAACAATGAAAAGTAGCAGTGAAGAAAAGGCCCGACTTCGGACGCTTCTATCGAATGCTATTTCTGTGCTGTGTAAAAACAGTCTCGGTTTAATTGATTTGCAGTTTTCAGTGGAGGCATTAATTGGTATTAGTGTCGACAATGAGGACGTTATGGTCGTTAGTTTCAAAGAGACTGTTCTTCCTGATGGTGCAGCAGTATCCTACATTTGGCAAAAGGAGTCAGACGAGTGTAAAACGGAATTAGTCGAGGAAGACACTAACGTCAACAGCAATGCCTTGTACAGTGCCGAACAACTCGATGCTCAGAGTTTCCTTTATGAGACACAAGATTTTGAGGAAGTGACAAATCCTGCCGAAACGAGAATAAAAACCGAAAAGGATTCGATGCAGTATGAAGATTATTCAAACAACTTCACATTATCGGACGCCTACGATGTGAATAGTCCGAGTCCTCACGTTTCCAATCAGCCTTATTCTAATGCTGCAAATAAAAGACGCAAGCAATCCGTTCCAATAAGAGTTTGCAACAAGCAGTTAGATTCTGAGGAAGCAGATAGTTTGGAATCAAAAAGTTGTTCGATACAACAGAAGTTGACAGTCAATCAGGATTACACGAACTCTTCGAGGTTTGCAACAAATTCAAAAGGGTCTGGTCAATTTTTTGACTCGAATCTCAACGGGGAGTCGAGAATATACAACGAAAGTACAAAATATTCAGTGCCTTCTAAGCAATCTGCTCGCAAATCTCTGAACGCATCGAGAGCTTTGAAGAGGGGCATGTCCGTGGCAGAAGTCGGCAGTTATGCGGTCGCTCCTGCCGGCGCACATCCGATGGAGACGTCCAACGACTTATCGCCAAACTGTTCTCTCAGCATAGTTGAACATGACTTGTATACCAGCCAGGCAGAAAACTATACATATCAGGTCCTCAATACCCCTCATTCTGCTGGTACAAATGGAAAAAGAAGGAAACCCGTCAACACTTCGTCTGCTAAAAACATCAGCGAACAAGATTCTCTCATCATTTCTGAGGTGATATCTGTTAATGTTTAGATTAATTTCAGGAAGACATCTCTGCAAATATTGTAGCCAAGTCATGAATCAATATAATTAAAATGACCTTTACAAGCTACAAGAAGTTAATACGAATATTAATAATTCATTTATGTATTACTTAATATGATTTGAATCATCACAGCTCCTGCCTTACCTCCACAATCAACACAGGCCGATGCTCATACCTCCGACGGTGACGCAGTTTGCACCCAAGAAGCGATGCCGAGTCTGTTATTCTAAAAAGATCAGGAAAGAAGTCCGATACTGTTGTTTCGGATGCTCCGACCATCCCGGCCTGTGTCTCGACCCCTGCTTTTATCAGTTCCACTTGGTCAGGGGATCTGCGCACGCAAAGCCGGTCGATTGCCTCAACTATTCCCAAGGTTCTTTCCTTGATTTTTGAGCTTTTGATTGAAAATGTTATTAATTGAGCTTATAATATGTGCATATATGCTTAAAAACAATGGCTTGATTGCAAATATGTGATATTGCCGGGGCTAAAGATAAATTTGTGGTGTGTGATGTTTGGCACTGATTTGGTAATTTTAATTTTCTATAATTTCTGAAAATATTTTTCCAAATTTTTATTTTGCTATTGTTACAAGTAAGTTATCTAAAGATGTCTTTGTAAGGAAAAATAATGCATGGCTTTGGGGAGCCCAACCCAACTCAACTCCCCAGCTTTATTGAATTTTATTATCAGTCATGTTCTGGGATGTTTCATTGATCTCCAAGTTCTCCTCCTCATTGCAGATATATCACATCAAATAAACATCATAGCATTATTAAATTATAATCAAAAACATTTTGTTGACCAACAAGTTCACTAGAAACTAAACAAATTAAATTAATTTTGTACCTATATTTATCACAAATTACCCATTGGATATTGAACTCTAAGGCAACAAACCCTTGTTATAATAATATATTTAATAATAAATAATTTAATTTACAAATCAATATCATAATCAAATTAAAAAATGAGATGTCTCCATGCATGGAGTTGGTGTTTAATGCTGAACTTTGACCTTTAAGCAATGCCTTCCAAGTGATTGCCTCTCTTGGTATTAAAGCATCCATTGCAATTCATCATTCTCAAAACCCAGTTTATCTTAAATTATTTTAAAAATAATAAACATTAAAATATATTACCATAATATATATTTTGAAATAAATAACAATAAAAATAATAAACATTAAAATATATTACCATAATATATATATATTTTGACCTTTACATCCATGTCTATTGAAGCTTTTAATCTATAATTAGAAACTATTAATAATATCTGTGTCAGTTCAAATTGGGTTTTTGGTAAATCACACTTAGGCCTTAATTCTTGTTTTAGCTAATCAATGTGACCGTAGGTGATCTTCAAGCATGCGATGATCACATTTTGGCACTCTTAATTAGCCATCAATGTCAAGGACGACTTTTGTTTTATTTATAATATTTTATTTATTATTTATTAATTTGATTTATAATTTTAAATTTACAAATGCCAAGTGGAAATGTAAGTTTTGGTATATTATAAAGCTGTTCAAACATGTTACAACATTAGACAATGTAACAGCTAATGGCTAATAGAAGATGAACAGATGTGTTGACTGTCAGTACATGATTTCGTGATAGACACTTATTTGTCATGCATCGTGGTGCATGGGGCATTGGTGCATTGTGTCGAGGAATGATGAATTAGAAGTTTGCAAATTGGCTTATAAATGCCTTGTGACAAGGTCAAAGGTCAAGTGAATGACTTGAATGAGTGAAACATAATATGATGCATATTATATCATAAGATGATAAATATTGTAACATAATATTAGTGATAGTGACTTATTGTGATTGTAGATGGTAATTATTATAAAGATGATAAATATTATAATATCAGATACGACCATAACCTCTTTATAAAAATAACACAAAAACAATAATAATAGCAGGATCAGAAGCTATTTGTTATTATTAATTACATGGATATAAGTTGTTATATTTTAAATATAATTAATGATATGAATAAGAACATCATTCAGTTAACATCAACGTGATCAAAGACATTGATTACATACCAATAATAATAATAATAATAATAATAATAATAACAATAATAATAATAGTAATAACTGTTATTGCATTTTAGTGGGAGTTGATTTGTAACTTTTTATCATCGTAACGTCTTTCAGAAGTGCCGTCAGACAGCGACTGTCCACAGAACTCAGAGGGTTACAGTAACTTCAATGATGCCAGTGCTGAGATGACCTGAGGACCGACAGAGGTTGAGCTCTTTTCTGACTTTTTCCCAAAATGATGGAATAAAATTAAAAGTGTTATTATCCTTAATTATGATAAAATAGTTTTAAATTGTAACGATTCAAGATGATGATTTAACTTTTTAACTAATTTTCTTTTTTTTATATTTGCAGTTTTTACAGATTAGTGAAAATAATGCGGGAAAGAGTATTCATTTAAAGTCATGCAAATCTGTGTTGCTAGCGTTTATAGGATCTTTGTGCAATAGAGCAGGACCGGATGTTGTGTTATTATTAACGAGTGTTTTTCTACTTTTTCCGGAAGAGGTCTTCTTCAGTTATCTTTATATTTGTTAAGAACCTTTGTTTCATATCCTTGCTTGATTATAAATGCTTGCTTGATGCCAACAAGTTAAACTTGATTAACTGGTTGTTGTTGTGGTGGTGATGATGATGACGAGGCCGAGATCTGTCCGGCTCCGTAGCTCTCGTCTTGTTTTGAATGGAACCATTTCTGTTGCAGACGGTCGTTGCGGCGAGTCTTTAGGATACGTTTTGCCTTCCAAACGAACAATTTGTTGCCAAATCTTTTAGTCACTTTTTGTATTACGGATTCAGTATTTTATTTTTTGTTTTAAGTTCATCTCTGCGGACGACACGTCGTCATTGGCCAGAAGCCGTCGTCGTCGATTTTTTTTTGTCCAGAACAAATCCGATTTTATCGGAGCGAACGTCTCCGACCGATTCCCGAGAAAGGCGAGCACGGCAGTCGCTCTTTCCCGATCCAGATCCGATCTCCGCTTTTAAAAAACGGCAACGCATCTCCGACGTTGTCGATGCGACGTGATCAACGATGAGAATTATTCATTTTGATTCGATTGCGACGATTTTGATGCTTCAAAGTAGCTAGACGCTTGAAAGTTCGTCAAAAAATAGAAGCGTCGTTCCCGTCGGCTCGAGGTGCGGCGTTGCGAGCGGCCGACGCTCTCCGTTCTGACGATGCGATGCGTCTGCGAGAGTACATCTGATTGCTTATGTCCCGACCATTTTCTCGTCTTCTTATTTTCTTTAGGAAGAAGAAAGTATTTTTGTGCAGTGTACGAGTCGTTATATTTTGAACTAATTTTTACGTCCTTCATTCGTGTCGTTCCATTTTCCCTGTGGAGGTAAATTGGCCTTATTTTTGTATTTGGGTACTCAAGATTATTTTGATGAACAAGATCACAAAGTTTTCAATTGATGCATTCGGACTCATGCCTCGCTTTGGCTCAGTGAGATGTGAAAAAAATAATATTTGAAAAATAGAGCAGAGATGATACTTCTGGATGATTGGAATGGTGAACTGATGTTATTCCGAACCTGTATTGTTTACGCTCGAACTGGTAATCACCGTGTCCTGACTTGCGGTTGTTAAATGTCGGCCAAGGTTACTCGTGACCTACCAGAATCCAGAGTATTTGTTGGGGGATTTGCAGACATTTCTGTGAGGGAAAGTAAATATATTTAAAAAAAATTTCGCATTTGACGCACTGACTAAAGAGAGTGAGTGAGCAAACACTGAATGACTAATACCTTTTTATGAGCATAAAATTATGATTAAGGCGTAATGAGCTGAGTGACTGAAAATCAAGTAGGTAATTAAATTTTAGGAGCTTGAATGTTTTTTTTATAAAAATATTCCGGCAAATTGTTATTAAAAGAGCGAAATAACTCCGCGGATGCCCTTGGAGAACTACGATCTGTTTAGCTTAACATTGGTAATACTACAGGTAATTAGCTAATAAGATGTGATTCGAGTCAATAATATGCTGTCACCTAACACGACATTTTAATCCATTTAATTAATTTAAAACATTCATGCATCTATTTTGTCGCAATTAAATGACAAGATAAATCTGAATTAATTAAGTTCAAGTTAAAAAAGATATTGCCTTTGTCTGCGTTTCAAAACATTTTGCAAAACTTATAAGGTTATTAATTCTAGTTACCTATAACTCTCTGTAAAGTTGGTGCTATTCACTTTTAGCCGGGTTAAAAGTTCTGTACGCGATGCGTGGTCTAAAAGTTCAAAAAATTGCAAATCGTAAGTTTGGATGGTTGGGATTCTGCATGGATAGTTTATAATTTATGTGACGAAAAACCGTTTTAAAAACTGAGTGGGTCAATTGGTGATTGCTTAAATTTGCACTAGATATTATCATAATGTCGTATCGGACGATATGCAGGTTCTAAAATAAAGTTTGAAATTTGCATTTGTTAGTTAACGGACAAGTTAGGAGATACTTATGTTCTGCCACACCTAGGATTACTACTCACTATTCAGTCCACCCAAGAGAACAGGACCCGAGATGGAAAGGTGATTTTAGAATAGAATGTTTTTTTTTCCAAGAACTGGAATAATTCGCTGATAATGCTCAGATGTGGACATGGAGAGATGCTCTGACATGGCAGATGTGGTGATAGTGGGTGGAGGACCAGGCGGTTTGTCAGCTGCCTGCAGGTTGAAGCAACTGGCAGCAGAACAGAACAAGGAGATTAGAGTTTGCCTCGTAGAAAAGGCCTCAGAATTAGGTGGATTGAACGTTTTCTAATCAGTTGAACAACTGCCTTGTATTCAAAGGAAATTTTTTTTGTTTTCTCTTTATAAAGTTCTTCTTTGTTAATCAATTGTTATTTGTGAAATTACCTGCAATGACCTTGACAACACCACATGTTGAGCGATTTGAGTTTCAATTCTTGTAATTAAATCAAAGGTCGCCATACTTTGTCGGGAGCGTGCATCGAAGTTTCGGCACTGAACGAATTGTTTCCGGATTGGAAGGATCGAGGGGTGAGTTGTGAATGGGTTTTTGTGAAGTTCTCTGCATTTGGGTTCATTTCAATGTGTTTTGAACTATTTTTATTTATATATGTAATCATTTGATTTTTCCTTACTAGCACGAGTATTTTTAGTTTCAATTGTTTTTAGTTTTTTTCCGTTTAAATTTCACTTTAAAGTTTAACAAATTATGATTTCAACTTCCTCTAAAATCATGTCAGGCACCTCTCCACACCCCTGTGACCGAAGATAAATTTTCTTTTCTCACTCAGTCTAAGAGATTCCAAGTTCCTCTTTTGCCTGGAAAGTTACAGCCTTTTTTTTTTAAAAAGAAATTTATTACGATATTACATGATCTTGATTTTATTCAACTTATATTTGTTTTTCTAAAGTTAAAGTCATTTTGTTTCACCAAGCATTTATTTTTTTTTTTTTTAAATTTTGATTATTTTATTTAACTTTGGTTATTCAAGTCACACATTTCTAACTTGTTTTAATTTGGTTCAAGCATTCATTAAGCACAGTGCAGAGACTTATTACAACAGCATTACAGTATTAAATATTAAATTATTAACAATTCCCAATTATTATTCAATATTTCGGCTTCATTCAGAATTGCAAAGACACTTCATTGTAAATGATGCTTAAAAGTTGCATTATATTTTACAAAATTATATTTAAGCAAATGTTGAAATAACAGCATAAATATCGTTATATTATATAATAAAAATATTGTTAAAAATATTATGATAAATAATTATATAATAAAAATATTGTTAAAAATATTATGATAAATAATTATATAATAAAATATTGTTAAAAATATTGTGTTCAGGGTTTCCATTCAACAACCATGGAAATTATTTGGTCAGACTCGGTCACTTTGTGAAGTGGTTGGGAGAGCAGGCGGAGTCCTTAGGCGTGGAGTTGTACCCCGGTTATGCTGCCAGCGAGGTAAGTTATTGGCTTTATTTTTAATAATTAGTAATAAGTTAAGTTAAAAATGTATTAGTATTTATTACTTGATTGATTCACTGGTTCACAGTTTCTGGATTCAATATTACAGCAATATTCTCACTTGAAGTATAAGTCTTGTTTTGTGGTTTTATTGTAAATCGGTCATTTTGGCTGCTAATTGATTATCTGTTATCATTGCAAGGCATCATTGGATATATTCAATCTTGTGGTGAAATACGTGCTCGATTAAAACATGTTTTATATCATATTAGATGAAATTTTATGTTAATTATATTATATTAAGTTATGATAATTCTGATAGTTCTTTGGTAATTCTGTAAATGGTTTTCTAAGGTGCTATACAATGAAGATGGAAGTGTGAGGGGCATTGCAACCAATGACGTCGGGATACACAAAGATGGATCGCCGAAGGTGAATTGTTTGGTTTAAGCACGAATGTTGATATATCGGATACATTGAAGCAAGGATTAAAGCAAATCAACCATTTGCTCGTAATATGATTTTCAACTTCGATTGGAAAAAATTCAATTCAGGAATCGTTCGCAAGAGGCATGGAGTTGCATGCAAAGTGCACCATCTTCTCTGAGGGATGCCACGGCCATCTTGCCAAACAGCTTTACACGAAGTTCAACCTCAGGGAAAACTGCGCCCCGCAAGCGTACGGCATCGGTCTAAAGGAATTGTGGGAACTCGAACCAAAGAACCACAAAGCCGGGAGAGTCGAGCATACCATAGGGTGGCCTCTGGTGATTAAATTGTTTCTTTTTGTTTTAATTGATTAACTTTTTGCATTCAGATGTTTTAAACTTTTTTTTAGATGCAAGTTTTCAACTTGTACCACTAGATTGTATCAGAATTTTTAATGTTACTGTTGAATAATTACTGATTTAATTTTAATTAGGATAAAAATACTTACGGGGGAAGTTTTATTTACCATTTTGGTGGTCCAGATGCCCCTTTGGCTGCCATCGGATTGGTGGTAAGTGATTTCAACCTCAATTTCATATTTCCAATGTAAATATATAAACATATTTTATCTTTAACTTTGAGCTGTTGGGCCTTTAAGGTAAAATATTTAAGTTTAGATAGATAAATACTTTAATTTCAGGTTGTATTAGTGATGCGGAATGGAATTAATTTTACTAAAATTAAATCGTGCAGATCGGACTCGACTACAAGAATCCATACCTGAATCCTTTCAAAGA